>JAOEGS010024171.1:29047-45488 GCA_025447755.1 Corythornis vintsioides
CTATAAACACTAAGGGATATTATACTTCTGTAGTGACTTCTGTGATGGAGAGTGAAGTTCCTCAAGGTATGGTTCTGGTTAAACATGGTGAATAACATATATTGTGAAAGGGGAGTACGTGATGGATTTAACTGGGGAGATGGGTATCATCACTAGCAGTATGTTTGATTCATTGTGTCTTCACCTCCAGTGAGCACTTAGAAATCATCCTCCCTGCAGTCCATGTTCTTAACCCTTTCTCTGGACCCTGCAGCAGTATGTGTATTACATACATCTGAAAAGCACTGACATGTATATATGCACATACACATACATCTATATACTGAAAGCAAACATGGTCTTGGGAGGAAAAACAAGCCAGTTATGTGCATGTGTATTTTTCCTCTCACATAAGTTTGTGAAAACACAAGATACTGATCTTTGCTTCTTATATAATCTGCAGGCTGTTGTATTTGAGCAGTCTTGATCATTGAAGCACCTCACTAATTGCTGAAGTATTTTAAATTAAAAAACAGGGTACATCATGCTTACATTAAAAGGTAGAATGCTACAAGGAAATTGCCTTGTACTGGAGTCTTCAGTGGTTACCTTTTTGAAAGTCTCCAGTCAAAGTAGCTGAATCTGAGCTTTCTCAAACTTGAGTGCAACTGTTCTATATATAGGAGCATGTTTATATCTGTATATATTAGACAACCAGTGCCTTTCTTTTCCAGAAGCCCTTCTGTCGGTGGGATCCTTTGGCAAGAAGTGAGGGTTTTTCCATGGTCTTGGCAAGGTAGTATAGGGATTCCCATATTTAATGAACCTGGTGAATCATGCACCTTTGTCACTAAAATGAATACTTCCTCTACACAGTGATGTCTCAGCTTGCTCTTCCTCATGTGGAATGAGTTGTTTTTGGCTATCATCCTTAAACAGATAATGTTCCTTGCAAGCCCATTCCCTTGTGAAGAATTCCCTGCATGCCCACAAATGCAAACACCAGGGATGAAGTGTGGAATTAGTCATGCAAACAGGAAGGGCAGAGGTACTGGCTGAACAAATAGTGTCCTCCTGTGTTTTTAGCATGTGTCACTACAGCTAGTCCTGTGGCAAAGCCAGTAGCTCTGACACTGTCAGAATCCAGCAGCTACTATTTTGAATTAGCTCTAGGCAAAATAGTGGGTCATTAAGGAGAAAAAAAAGATAGTGCTTTTCATATCATTGTGGTTTGATATTTAAAGATACTTCACAGCACTGGTTCCTGTCCAGGTCACTTTAGAGAAGCTGCTTGTGTGCACTGTCAGAAACCCTGTGAGGTCAAGGAGCCCAGGCCCAGGTAGTGCAAACTCTTAGTTACTTTGGCAGATACCTGATCTCCAAAGTACCAGTCGTGTGGGTGAATAGATGCTCTAATTGGATTCTGGAATAGCAGCGTAGACATCATTGGAGTTACTCTGGGTTTATACAGATATTACAGAAGTTTCTTTGCTAATGAGGCTTTACGTTAAAAAAGAGTATGATCTCATCAAAACCACTGAAATCAGTCATGGATTGGGAACCCCTGCCATTGCTAACGACAGAGCAAAACCATGTTGTTACAATATGCTGGCAGTGCCAAAAGCTCTGTGTAAAAGAAGACTGTACAAAACAGATCTGATTAATTTCTTTAAAAGCCAGTGGTGTTGTAAACAATCCAGTTTCTAGAATGGATACATGTTCATTTCTACTTTGGGAAAGTAATACTAGTTCTCATGGTAGCTATAGGAGCAGACTGTAAGTGGAAGATGCTTTCCTCTCAGGGATGCCTCATTCCTGTCCAAACCCAGTCATTCCACGTGAATGGGTAAGATAAAGTCTTTTGTCACTGCCTTTCATAAGCATAGTGAAATGCTTGGTCCTGCTCTCAGAAAGCATGGGTGCAGGAGGAGCAAACCCTCATGATTTTTCAGGACTGCAAGGCAAAAGAATAAACGGAACCTACTGCTCAGATTGTTAACTCTCAAAAGAAGGAATTCTAAAAGTTTTCTTGCAAAGCCATTTGCTAGTAGGAGACTCAGCTTGAGCTTCTGTAGGTGGTTTTGGTTCCAGATGATGCTGTACCTTGTGTGTCTCTGCTGTGCTAACAGTGCTTTGTGCTGCAGCCCATAGCCTGCCTGTGGCTCTGCTCTGCAGACTTCTGGGTGGGCATCAGTTGGAAAAGTACCTGGGATCTTTCCAGATTGCACAACTCTTCCCCCCACCCAGGTGAAATTATGTATTATTACTTCTAGTCTCATACTACCCACACATGAAATAATTTTGAACAATAGAATTTCGTGGCAAATCAAGAATAAAACTGCTGTTTGTCTCCTTCATAGAGAATGTGGTTCCACAGCTGATGAAGGATTTGATCTATACACCCAGTTACTGCTTTTGCTTGTACAGAGCTTGTAACCAGTGTAGAAATAGGGTGTCTCACTGTGAGGGACTATGGCCTGACCTTCTACAGTTACTTAGAAACTTAGTTTAGTTAACCTGAGATTATTTTAATGTAGGACACTAAAGAGATCCTTATTCAATTCTGGTTTCCTCTTTACCCCAACCCTCTAACTTTCCTTTAATGTGAAGAGGGACCTACCTAAGGGATGCAAACTGTAGCTTTTTAAAAATATACATTACCAACCTATAAAAAATAAATTTGGATCTCTTCTGTAGAAATATTTATATTGCCTTTTTTGTCTGTTTTAGGTGATGAAAGATGACAGGTTTGTGGTGTGACACAATATCCTGTCTGGCAAATGCCAATATGAGCTCATTGCTGGGGTGGTAGGAATTGGCAGTTGTGAGGGTTTCCTAGGTAAGTGAGGAAAGGTACTTTTTGGTGAAGAAAAGTTTTTTACAATACTTCACAGGCTCTAATAGCTCTGTTAGGACTGAATCGTCAGGGTACTTCTAGAGCTCCTCTTGACAAGGCTTCTCTTAGTATGAGGATACTGTGTGTAGTAAAATGAATTTATGATAATCTGCTGAAAGACTTAAGGAAAAAAAAAAAAAAGGCAGCATAAGATGTCTGCTTACAGTGAAACAGGGAAGCTCCATAGTTGTATTTTGCTTTTCTCCTGTAGCAATGAAAGCAACCGAGTTTCCTGGGCTTCCCAAGATTGCCAACTGCTGATCTGTATGGAAGAAATGGAGTCAATTAATCATCATAATATTCTCCTTTTTCCTGCTGCTCAGCTGCAAGCCACTCCCTTCTCTCTCTGTGTCTCTCTTTGCTCACAGTGCTGAGCCTATAGCTAGGACTTTGAGCTTCACAGCTCATTGTGATGTGTTTCAACCAGTTGACACTGATCATTTTCTCCTTTGTAATTTGCTTTCCACTCTTCCCTTCCCAGTAGGAGTGCCTTACAGTACTGTATATTAGCATCTATCTTCCTGTTTTGGATTTCCTGATTGAATCTGCTGTTCAATTAACTTGGAGGCTCGAACTGAAACCCTCCCATGGCTGCACTCTTTTGCAAGTGCAGCCGAATACTTTGGTTTGCCTGTTCTGTCCTCATGAAGTGAGCTCTACGGGCTGTATATACCACCTCTGAAGACATGAAGCTGCATGGAAATCCCTCACTTTTGCTCAGTTTGGTGCCTTAAATTTTCAAAAGTGAAGAATTTAGTCAGAAATGCTCTGCCATGATGCATTGTGTTTGGCATTGGAGCTTGAAACCCTTGCTCATGGCAGTTTCCATCTTGTTAGGAGTGTTGACCATAAAATTTGTTTACTATCTATGCTTTAAGAGGGAAACATGAGAAAGGAAATAAAAACCAACTCCATGCTATCCTATGTTTTGGATACTAGTTGGGCTTCTCTTCAGCCAGAAATGTGGTTGTGCTTATACAATACCTTCAGGAGCTGTGCACGTATGATAATGGCAAGCACTGGGCATTAAAATGGGATCAGGTCACTTGCTTCTCCTGGCCAGCCAGCCCACACCAAATGGCAAGGGACTCCTGTACAGCACTCCCTACCTGCCTGAATAGGTAGGAGCCATGCTGTGGGAGGGAAAGCATTTCCTCAGAGCTGAATTTTAATGCAGCCTGGTTCCCTGAAGGCTGACCCAGGGAGGGTTTGGTCAGCATTACATGAGAGAGAGGCTTAACCTGCTTACTTTTTAGCATTGTTTGCTAAAGTATGGCTAGCTCTTCTAGCATGTGTCAGCCCTAGGCACGTGTCCCTACTGACTGTGATCTTTTAAGTCCACGTTTGACACCAGTAGCAGGAATCCTGTTTGACAACGGCCGTGCTGTTGCTGCATTTTAGCAGCATACAGAAGAGACAGCCTGGGTTGATAATGTGCAAAGTCCTTCTTTATTTACTTGAAACCTCTGATACGCACGCACTGGCTAGAGTCATATCTTAAAATGCAAATTCCATCCAAATACCTTATGGTGGCCATTAATCCAAATCACAAAGATGCCACTTGTGGGCAGCATCAGGGGAATCCAGGCCTGGAAAGCTGTTAGCTATCTAGGACCAAAGTGTATTAGGCCTCATCTGCATGCACAAGTGTCAGTGGATCAATTACTTATTTATTTGTGTTTAATCCATGCATTAAACTAATACAAATCTTTGAACGCACATCATTGTTTTGGTGGAAAAAGGATTTGCTTCAGTTTTGCTCATGCACTTGTCTAGAGTCGATCTTGCTTAAATTAAAGTGTGCTTCAGATTGATTTGTAATGGTATTGGTACCTGTGATACCAGATTGGCTTCTACAAGTCCCTGCTATACTTGAGCTGAGCAGAAGTAAGAATCCATGAGTATGTTTGAAGGGTTTGAAGTGATAAAGGCAGTTTCCAAATCAACTTGAGTTCAGTGAAGACAGCTAGAAGCTGAGGGAAGGGTGTGAGCAGCAGAGTGCAGCAGCTGCTGCCATCCCAGCAGCCAGAGCTTTCCTTCCCAGCAGAGCAGCAGCTCACCTGCAGCACTTGCAATGGGTTTTAGCATTGCTGGCAGTGCACCCTGAGGTTCTGGAAAAGCATTCCGTGTGTGTGTGTGTGTGTGTGTGTGTGTGTGTGTGTGTGTGTGTGTGTGTGTGTGCTGCTCTGTTAACCTATTGCTGACATAGTTACTTGTGTTTCGTTGTTCTTGTGTTTGCATCAGGGTTATTTTTTTACTTTTGACAAGGATTTTTTTTTTTACATTATCAGCAACTACAAGGCAATAGTCTTAATTTATTATTGATCTGTAATAATGTTATCATTCGAATTCAGTGAGTTGATTGGCTTGTTGACACTTGAACAGGGTTTATTTGGGTTCACTTGTGACAGCATCAGAGCACCCATCCCTCGTGTACAAAGGCAACTCTCAATCTCAATAAACACTAAAAAAATGTTACTTGTCTTTGTTAATTTACCTTCTGGTGGGTACTGCATCACGGGTAGGACAAGCTTTGAAAGAGTGCTAGGTTCCTTAAAAATGCTCATCTGCTGGTGGATATCTTCCCTATCTAAGCAAATTGTGATACTAGTCCTGGGTCTGAGCCACAAGGTATCTGGTAATGCTGTCAGTGACTGCAGCAGGCCGCGTGGGTTTGGACCCCCAGTTAAATCTCTTGGGTGTTTTTGGAAAGCCACAGATGCCTGGGTTTTTAATAGTGTTCACCCCCAGCAGCTTCCAGGGGAGCTTACTGGGAGCTGTTGTTGTCAGGCACCTTTGGAGACAGAGCCCTTAGGAGGCAAGCCAGAGGCACCTCCCCACGGTGTGGCTGTCACGTGGACCTCTGTCAGAAGGGTCCACACTCGTGGTCTTGAATCCTAGTTATGGGAGGCTGCTCCCAGCTGCACTGAAGGAGATGGAAGGGCTGGATTTTGCCCATGTTGTAAAGGCTCTCTAACTGATGGGTGTAGGAGCAGGCATGATTCCTGCTCTTTTGGGCTGTTCTTCCAGTGCACCCTTTGAGTTTCTGCAGCTCCCTGGAGCTGTGGATTTGGTGACTGTAAGAATTGCAGCACTGACCTATGGTGAAGCTCATGGGCCTAAACCTGTTGCTTGAGGGTGCCCAGAGAAATCCATGCCTATCACCCCATGCTCTTGTGGTCTTCCAAGAGAAGGAAGGATATATTCCTCACTGTCCTCCTGCCCTTCCTCAGAAAGACTTGGAAGTCCACCAGAAATGTCTAATCCTCTTCCTGCAGGAACCTTTGGACTTCATCACTGTGATGAAATCAGCCTCAAGCAAGGAGTTAGTTTGACTGGGACCACACAAGTTGCATGAGGAAAAACATGTGCAAGACCTTCCCTTCCTCCTTATTTGCTTTACAAGGTGAGCAAATTCTGTTATGACATCTCCTTCCCCCTGCACTGCCACCTCCCCGCCTCACTTCAGCCTGTAGGAGATGGTGGGAAAAGGGATCAACACAGAGCAGAGACCGTGGGGTCTAACAGCCCTAGGAGGAGAACTTTAGTTGATGGGTATTTTTTCTGTCTTCCTATGCCTGTATTTCTAGAGCTTCTTGTCTTCTTACCCCTTCCCATCACCCTGTTGGGCTCTGTTATACTGTATGAAATATCACTGAAATGAGCTGCTGGAAGAATATACTCCACAGGCTGTCACAGGTAACTTGGGGCTGGAGTTTCAAGCAGCATTTATTTTGGTTTTAGTCAGGACCTACTTTTGGTTTCAGTCAGTTCCCTTCCACATCCCTTGGGAAACAGCAAGAAAGTGACATTTGTTTCTGATTTGAGCAAGGGGGACAGACTGGCACAGAGTATCTACCCACCTTGTTCTCTTCATCATTGGTACCATCATGCTGGCGGGACAAGTCAGTTTGATAATGGTGTAAGTTTTCCTGTTTGGGAGTATTGGCTCATGGACAATCTTAGAACCCCATAGGTCAAACCCTCAGTCTTTTGTGCTTTTATGTTCTTGTTGCACGTTAAACACTCAACAGCAGGGTGAGCCTGGAGAGCTGATCATCTCCTGTGGCCAAGTCCTGTGGGAGTATTATGGTTTCTGTCACCTGAGCATGCCAAGCCAAGCTCTAGCCTTTTTCTTAAAGATCAGGACAGTCCTTTTAAACAGTTACCCTTGTAGCTCTCAGAGCAAAGTTAACTGCATTTGGTTTATTATGGGAAGTGAAAGGTGGCAGAACTGGAATGCAGTTGCTCTTCTGGGAATGGCAGTGTCCAGAGGTTTATGAACTCTCGAGGACACTGTCTAAAATACATTAAATGGTACAAGCTCCCATGCCCAGAACTGTGCTCCAGGCTCAAGGAAATAGTTGCTTTTTGTGGTTTGTTTTCTTTTTTTTTTCCTATGAACCTTTCCATAACATGTATGATACAATCCTGATTACAGTAATAGATAAATGGACATAAGCTTCCTCCTTGCTTCCTTAGGGATGGAGAGGGACCATGCAGGTCTGAGGCTTACTGTACCTTTTCAGTGAAAGGCAAGCTGAGAGCAAACAAATCTTTTGGAGGTGTGTGTACATAGCTCTGGACTGCCTTTTTAAAATAGTTCTTGTTTAACTGAATACTCTCCCAAATAGTGGTCCCATCTAGAGGCCGGAGAAATACCACCATGAGAAGGTGGTGAAAAGCATCTCAGATAATCAGGTGTCACAAGTAAAACCAGACAAAGTCCCCAAGGCAAGTAGGAGTAAATTCCAACCATTTTAAGCACAGACAAATTTAAAACTTGGCATTGTAGCCGTAAACATGCTAAAAAGTCAGTCTGCTGTTTATAGTAAGTGACTTTTAATTTTCTATAGATGATTTTGTAGCATTAGCCTCGGATATAAAAAATGTAGTTGCAAGGCTCATCTGGAAATCAAGAGAAGTCA
Source organism: Corythornis vintsioides (assembly GCA_025447755.1). Classification (NCBI taxonomy): domain Eukaryota; kingdom Metazoa; phylum Chordata; class Aves; order Coraciiformes; family Alcedinidae; genus Corythornis; species Corythornis vintsioides. The sequence goes on from JAOEGS010024171.1 coordinate 36,851, forward strand.
GAGAAGAGTTTGTGTTAAGAGCTGAACATTCGTTGACTTGAAAGTTCCCAGGTGTTAGTCACTTAGGTACAAGATGATGTATTGACAGGTTAATGAGAAGGAATTGTTAGATATAAATAAGAAAGTGCAAGTCACTGAATCCGTGTAAGAAAGTCATAGATGTTGTGAAGGTGCATTCAGTTCAGTCCAAAGAGCTTTCACAGCACTGAAGACTGTAAGTTAATCTCATTTCTGACTGAGACAGCTGGCAGGTATGGAAAGTGCAGCAACTAAGTCACGAAACAGGGTGAATGTCTCTCCACTGACTTGCACCTTGTCCTGCACGTAATCCCACTGCTTCCTGGCAGCAGGGGGTACAGACTCCCACGGGAGCAAGGTTAGGGTGGAAAAACTGAGACCCCAGCACCATTCTGTCATCAGAGGTTGGCACACAATAGCTTGTGACACTAGTGGATGTCGTTTGTTGTGTACACATTGCAAAATATCCCTCCCTGGCTTTCACTCTGCACTTTTGAAGGGCACTCGTCTCTGCTTGTGTTGTCTGTCTCCTTTAAGCAGGTACAAGCTCTGTTGACTCAAAGGAAAGGTGTAGTTTATGAAAGAAACAGAGCTGGGCTTTCAGTCTCTGGAGACATGAGCTGTAGCCGTGTACAGAGTGGGCAGGTTCCTTGTGAAATGCATGTGCTTTTAGCACCCAGCTAAGCCTGGGTGATAGCAGGTAAAAGAGGACAAAAGCATAATAATAAAAGATGGGTCTCTACTGGAGGTATGTACACAGTATTGACACTGTTAGCTGTACTTAGAGATTTATGTCAAGTGTTACTGTGCTGTCATAAAACAATAAAGTACTTCTGTGAAGAGCTTAGGGCAAAGGGAAGGCAGAAAAGTCTCACTATATAAGGCCCTCCTCCAGCACCCATGGAAATCCATGGGAATGTTTCCATAGCTGTGGGCAGGAGCTGTGGAGGCTGGCTAGGGGAGGGCAGGCCATAGCCACACGTTTACTATGTGTAGAGCAGGTACCTAGTGATTTTGTCTCAGGAAGGATTTTGCCACCACCAAATTTTAGGATCCTAATGCAGCTGACAGGTCCACCCTGCAATCAGTGGAGAGAAATGAGGGTTTCTCCTGGGAGCAGAGATGCATCTAAACTGAATTGTCCTCTAGTGTTTCAGAGTAATGCTGACAAGGACCCAGAACAGCTGAGAGATTACTTTAAGGAAAATACTGTGCTCAGTGTGGCTGTGAGGTGAAAAGAGCAAGAGTCCAGTGTCCCAGGGTTTCTACACAGCACACCCTGGACCTGGCACACGTTCAGCTCTAGGCTGTTGCAGCTCTGCTTCTCACATTGGGCTCACAGTAGGTTTCCCTTCAAGGTTTTGGCTGCAGGACCAAAATTTGCAGCTGAGCTCAGTGTTTATATGTAGAGGACCAAACTGAAATGCCAGACCCAATCAGTCAGAGCACCAGGGAGTTTAGATCCAGGCACAGTGCCTCTCTGTCCATGGGTCTGCGGCTCCAGATGGTCCTCCCTGCTCATTGTCTGTGCACTTCATGAGGTTATGAAAAGATTTCTTCTCCCAGTGATGTGATACATATGACTCGTTAGTCTTGCTGCATAATAGTATTGCTCTTCCACTAGAGGTAGTTCCTGTGTAGTTGTTCATATCCTTTCATGAACCTGAGTGTTGCTGCCAGCCTGGCTTGTCTTGCTTTCCCTGTCAGGAACTAGAGCGCTCCTCATCTGCTGGTGTTCACTGTACTCTGAGGGAGCTGGTATGGGCTGTTTGGAAAGTACTGAGTGCTTCAGAATGTAACCCCATGTGTCTCAACTATCTGAATTAGTTTTGAGCCTAGGCAACTGGATGATCTTCCCATACTTCTTTCTCAGGAGCATCGCCCACACTTGTCCCAGGTTTTCTTTTCAAAGCTGATGAGTAGAACTGAAATCTGTCCCTCATTAAATACAACTCCAAACTCCAGGGCTAACTTCACACTGGAGCATCTCTCAAAAGTCCATGGGCTCACTCCAGACAAATCTCAGTCTGAGATTGGGTTGGTCCCTCCCTCTGAGTCCTGGGAGGTGTCACAGTGGCAATAAACAGTGGCCTTAGTCTCGTGGCACTTGATGTCCCTTACCTTCCTCTGGTCCTCAGCTCAGCTGATGCTGAAGATGCAGACCAGATGCACTCCCCTCCTACCAACAGCACTGCAGGCTCCAGCTCCACTGGCCCACCTCCTACCCCAGCAGAGCACTGTAGGACACCCTGTCCTTGCATCCCACTGTCCTTGTTAGAAAAAAGGAATTTTAAGCTCAGTTCAATAAGAGGTGAGCATTTTCTCTCACATGTGTAGTCAGAGCAGGGTCCTGCAGCACCAGCATCCCCTTGGCTTTGTGTGTGATCTTTTCCCATGAATTACACAGAATCATTTGTCTGGAAGAGACCTTTAAGATCATCAAGTCCAACCAATAACCCTACACTGCCATCCACCACCTCCCTGAGCAGCCCATTCCAATGCCTAACCACCCTCTCTGTAAAGAAATTTTTCCTGATATCTAACCTAAATTTCCCTTGGCACAGCTTGAAGCCATTCCCCCTCGTCCTGTCATCTTTAACTTGGGAGAAGAGATCGACCCCCACCTCCCTACAACTTCCCTTCAGGTAGTTGTAGAGAGCATGAATATCTCAGTGGTGTCCTCATCACATGAGCTCTTCATAGGGGATGGTGAGACAGCCCGGGAGACTGAGATGACCCTTTTAGTTTGCACCTCTCTGGCTCTGCATAGGCAGCCATTAAAATTATTCCCCTTACCCTTCTCCATAGGAATCTGGGGAGGAATCTTTGAGCAAACTGCTTGGGACTGGCAGGGACGTGCAAGCAGGAGGGACACGGAGCAGAGCGCATTTCTCAGTCCTCGCACTCCTCTTCTTTTTATTGACCCGCCTCACTGATTGGAAAAGACCCATGTCCCCCCCACGGCCCCTCTTCCTCCCCAGCCGCACAATTGTCACCGCCAATTAGTGCATTGTTAGGGCACACAATGGCGCTGTGGCCACTGGAATGGGCCGCTTTTGTGCGTCTCCAGTCGGCTGTAGGGGCAGTCAAGATTCATTTAGGGCCTTAGACAACATGGACAGAAAATACTATCAGAAAAGCAAAAGGGGGAAAGAAAAAGGGAGAGAGAGAGAGAGGTGCGGGGGGGGGGGCGAAGTCTGCTATTCAGGGGTTAGCCCAGCCGCATGAAAGGCCCAAGAAGCAGTGCCACATTGAAGACGCCCCTTGGAACACAAAAAGGAACCAGGGCTTAATAGTAATTAGTGGGCAAACTGCAAAGAGCACCGTGGCTCTCCAGTGAATTGTTCCTGCGCTTACTGCCACCACTGCCCCTTCCCCCTTCCCTCCGGATCTGGCTGGGAGGGGAGCAGCCCGGGGATGGGAATTGGCAGCCCTCCTTTACCCGCCGCGCTCTGGGGAGGCCTCATCTAGCTCTTCTTTGTGGCAGGTAAATTGGATTTCATTCTCTAAAGCTTGTAGCCAATTACAGGAGGTAGTTTTCAGCCCGAGCAGGGCACAGGGGCATGGTTTTGGGATCAGCACTTGCTCAAGTTGAGGACCTTTACAGCAGGCCTGTCCCTTTCTGCAGCCTGTCCCAACACACCTTGTGGCTGGGCTGTGCCCGGGCCCTGGCTTTCTTCCCCCATCAGGGCCTTGCATGTCACTGCTCTTGTTCTCCTCTGCTTCTGTTGTTTCCCTCTTTGTTCATAAAATAATCACCTGTATAAGAGTTTACCTATTTAGGGGAAGGCCTGATAGCCACTCTGTCAGCTTAGTAGCCCTCAGAAATCTGCTCAGGCTGAAGACCAAGGAGGCCGGTTTTAACTCATGTAAACGTATTTAATATTGAGGAGAAATTCTGGGCATCTTAGCCCAAATGGAAAGTACACAAAGACACAAAATTACAAGTCATACCTTTAATGTTGTCAGGGAATCCACAAAAAATAATCGGTGGAAGAAAGCTGCAGGGCCTGATGGTTAGTTTGTTGGCTCTTTTCAGCTTAAGGATGTTTCAGCTATCCTTGAATATGGAGGTGCTGGCACAGGTGCTGATCTCAAGACAACCACACAGAACCCCACCAACTTAAACTGGGCTCTTGCAGATCCAGCTCAGTAGAAATTAAATCAGGCACCAACTCACCAAATTTAGTACTCTCTGCTGGAAACACTTGCAAACTGCAGCATGTGAAAGGTGATACATGCACACACACACGTGTCCAGTTCTGGACTGCTGTCTCTCTTCTGGGAGAGACTGAAAATACCTCCTCATTTCCTCTGTTAGCTATGGGCACAACACTCTCCTTTTTCTAAGATACTTGAGCAAGCTTAGGAAGTGCAGCCTTTTTCTGTGACCTGGAAGCCACAGACATTCTGTTTGTCTATACAAAATAGGTTTGATTCTATTAGAACAATGAAAATCAGATTCACAAGCAAGACTTTTGGTCCATCCAAAATCCCATCACAGGTTTCACACAAGGCTGAGGGCAGCACAGCGGGCATCAAGCACTCGTCTGGAGTTGCTGGGATGGCTTTCACAATGCAAACACCATCAGGGAGCTCACAGCATACATGTCTCACAGATAGAGCTGGTTGAAGGCACTGTCTCACAACACAGAACGTGTCTGTCTCTCACCAGCCACAACACATCCTCTCTCTGCTAATTAGCAACATCCCTGGCAGAGTCTCAGCTGAAAGGATTACACTGTTTTCTCACCTTGTCCTCTCCCTTCCTCCCCCAAAGAGTGATGTTTAGTCCTGTTGGGAGGCAGCCTGGCTGGCCCAGGTAAGGAAATCATCCTTCTTGCCCTCCAGACTGCCCCTCTACCAGAAAGGGATTTTGTCTCCAGGACAATCAGTCTGGCCCTGACTGAATGGACGTGCAGCCTTGCATCCCTGCAGTGTAGCACTGGAGGTTGTCAGCCTAATGTGCTCCAGTGGAATGGAAACAGAGAGCAGCGTCTGCAGCAGGAGCCAGAATGGTCTTTTTCCAGCTCAGAACTGAAGGGTTGATTTCCCAGCTCTATTTGGCTGTAAGGGCAAATCACAGAACTTTTCTAGATGCAAAGCAGGGACAATTGCCTTTCTTTTTTTGCTCCCATTTTTGGGTGTTCCTTAGTGGCTCAGCCTGAGAGATGTTTGTACTGCAGGTACATTCAACACCTAGCACAGTGAGAGGCAAATAATGAAGTTGTGTGGTGGGAGCTCACACAGTAATTTCCCTGAGTGCACACAGTGGGGTCCTGTCTGACTCATCATGGCATCACAACTGGGGGTCTGGCAGTGCCAGCCCATGGGAAGCATGGAGAGGAGCTCAGCTGCTCTCTTGTCCCATATAGTGGACAGTTAATTTCACCAGCATAATGGAAATACATGCAGAGAGTGAATTCTGCTGCAGCTGGACAGACTTTTCTGAACCAAGCTACTGTTTTCATGCCATAAGGTGCTGGCCTGTGTGAACCCCATTTTTTTCAGTGGTTATGCCACTGTTTCTTTCAGCTTGTTGCTTACATAAAATCAGTTTATTATTAGTTTGGTTAAAGGAGCCTGTAAGAGAACTACACTTTTTTTTCCAACCTTGTTCTAGTGCTTGTGCAAGTACTGAAAATATTTTGAAGCACTTTCTTTCATCAACGGGATGTATCCCAAGCAGGGTAACTTCATTGTGTCCTTGGTGGAGCTGCACGTAACAGTGAGGTACAGGATTTAGCAAATGGATTCCTTCTTTTGCTCATCAAATGTCTTGATGTGCTTCAATTCTTTAACACTAGGCCCTGCTAAAACTGTTGCTGTTTAAGATTGACCTCTGTAGATCACTTGTATGTGTGAATTCTACACATCTGTCTAATGCCTGAATGTGAAGGTTGCTAGCAACATCCTTTCCAAAGTCACTTTGACCTGTGTATTACATTATCCCATGAATGACTTGCAGAAGGAAATAATCAAAACATGTATAGTTCCAGCTAGTAGTCCTAAGTGCCTTTTCATCTGCTTCTGTCCCATTTTACTTGTGGCCAATAAATGTTGATTATGCCGGGATTTAAATGTGTATTTCAACACAATTTGCTTCATTTCATGTGAATGACATGACTCGCTGAGCCTTAGCTCCAAGTATTCCTCCAGCCCTGTGTCAAGTACTTCAGGGATGTCAAAAGCAGATATGGAGAATCTGAAGTGCCTGGTGTTAGCAAGAATGCCTAAAAGGTCAGGGAGAGGACATTGTTTCAGGAGTTCTCTGATGAAAACCTGAAAACACAGCACATGTGTATTGCACATGAACTTTCTCCTTCTAGGGTGCTATAGAAGCATACAGGATAAAGTTTTCAAATGTTGTGTGATTTTTGATTGCCTCTGATCTAAGTGGGCAATGTGGTATGTCATAAAGGAGTCTGGTTTCCAGAGGGCAGATAAGTAACAGTTTCTGGGAATAAAGGTCCCTTAAGGTTGACTTGAGAAGGTCCAGAATCACTGCATCTGGAAAATCTTGATCACAGCATCTTGAGAGGCTAGTGAGGAAATGCAGTCAAAGTGAAATGTAGTCAAAGTGGCTTGGGTGTTTGAAACCCATTTTGATTATGTGAAACTTCACATTTTTAGATCCAACTTTGGACAATTCTGAACACACCTGAAGTCACTCTTAACAGCAACAGTTGTTATCATACGTTTTTCACCTGCTTGTACCATATGAGGCTGGGAGACACCACCCATAACCCCAGGTGTTCATAGCAAAGCAGTTTCTTTGTGCAGTGCCAGTTCAGCGTAGACAGAGAGAACACCTCAGTTTTGACCAGCTCTCTCTGAATGCCAGGCAGGACCTAAGGGACAGGTCTTAGCAGGTTGATTCCTGGCTGAATTCTGCCGTTTCCCAGCAAGCTTCTGGCACTCCAGGATTTCTGTGTGTCCTCCTGCAGGACCTCCCCCATCCTGTCTTCCCAAGGCCTCCCCAGGCAGGGGGCTTCTAGGAATTCTTCACATTGCAACAGGAAACCTCCTGGCTTTTCCTGATGCTTCAGGATTTCTCAGAACCACGGGCAGTTTGCCCTGTTTGGCGTGAGCTGGTGTGTTTTACATTGTTTTTTAATGATGGAAATTTCCACAAAACAGAAATTGCAAGTTTCAGACAGCTTGAGGCCAGGCTGCTTGTATATTTTCTCCAGAGGATTTTACACATTGGCCATTACAAACCTGCATCCTAACTCTGAAGTGTTTGCTACAACTTTTTCACTCAGAGGTTTCTCTAACCTGTCTCTATGCTGGATTAGAAAACTGCTTAGTACTCTTGTCTTTGAACTGAAGTACTGCAACTGTAACCCAAGTTTCCCAAGGTTGTGACCTGAGGCAGGGGAGGGAAAGCATTGTGCCACAGCTGAACTGTTAGGAACAGTTTCACCCCACAGGTTTCTCACAGCAAAGGAGAGGGCAGAAAAAGGAAATATCTATTTAGAGGTAGCATTAGTCAAAACAACATTTGTCTGAAGGTAAAGCAAGCAGTAATAAGTCTATGTTCTTGTTATTATTTCATAGAGTATTTGTTAGCTCCCATTTCTTATTTCTTATGGATTGTCCTATGTTTTATCCTTTGTTTTATTCATGTGTTCAGAGTCAGAGCTGATGTAAGCCAGTGCCAGTCTTTGCTGTGCCTTCACACCTGCCAAGGAGCCTGGCCAGGGGTTAAGTATCTCACATTTGCACCAGTGTTCAGAAACCAACACTTGTATTTATTGCATGCCAGCCCCCAGCAGGTTACAGGGAAGTGGTGCTAGTCCCACTTCACATACATATAGAGGGTTAGATGTTCCATGGTGGAAACCACAGCTTCATGGCTGTTAAGGTCACTTTTGCTGGGCATTCAGATCAGACAGGGCAAGACTCAGGTAGCTCATGGGAAATGCCCTGCTCTCTTAGCTGGGAAATGGCCCAAGCTGCTCAGACCACTAGAATGGCAAAGCACTGGCCCCTTGGTCAAGAAAAAAATCTCAGATCTCAAGCTTCAAGTTTGCTCATTTGGCAGCTTTCCTGAGAGCTCAATTCACCTACAGCTATAAGCATAGAACTGGATGTGTGGTACAATCACCCTGCTTGGAAATCCCAGTGGAGCAAAGCATTTAACTCTGAAAAATACTTGGGGTAACTTCTTTGCAGTGTATAGAGCAGCAAGCATTTCAGAAACAATCTAACTGTGTATTTAAACAGTCATTACTGCCTTCTGGGTAAATAACACATGTTTTTAAAATGGTCTCTATACACAATAGACACTAACACAATAAATCCTAATTGCTTTGAAGGACCCATTAGGCTCTACCAGGTCAATACACTGTGGAGGTTTTTTGAAAGTCACTCTGTTGTTATATAAGCCACAATTTGAAAGTCCATAAATAAGTATTTGCCCAATGTGGAGTGAGGGCCTTGCCAGGGCCACACTAATTTATCATGTCAACTTCACTGCAGGGACTGGTTTTTTTTTTTTCCAAGGGCTCATGTAAAAAAAAAAAAGGGGGGGGGGGGGGAGAAAAAGGTAAAAGGTGGTGGTGTTAAAAAACCAAATATCTGGAAGGTTTCCGGCCGCAGTGTGTTCCCCCAAGAA
>JAOEGS010024173.1:0-28854 GCA_025447755.1 Corythornis vintsioides
GGGCCTGGCCCCCGCAGGCGGGGCTCGGGCGGGCCGGCCCCGCTGTCTGTGCCGCGGCCGCGCCGCTCAGGCGGGTCCCATGGCGGCCGGCGCAGGCCCCTCGCCCGGCACCCCGCCGCCCCGTCACCGCCGGTACATTCCGCCGAGCCCGGGACCCGCCGCCGAGATGCTGCGCGGACGGCGGGGCCGTGCGGGCGCCGGCCGCCGCTTTAGCCCTGCCGACGCGAAGCCGCGGCGCTGGCGCTGGGCTCCCGGCCGAGGGTCGCTCCCCCCCGCCGCCGCCGCGGAGCCCGCTCTTCCCGCAGCGCTTCGGCGGCCGTTCCCTGCGGCTGCGGCGCCTGCGCCTCAACCCCACCGGTACCGGTGCCGGGATGCGGGATGCGCCGCCGAACGCGGGGCGCGTCGTGATGCAATGGCGGCCGCGCTCTACCGCACTGCCGGGAGGAGCCGCTACCCCCGAAACGCGGCCGCTGCGGGAGCCGTGCGGAGGCGGGGCGGGGCGGGACCGTGCGGGGCGGCGGGGGAGGCTGGGGGAGCCCGGGGCTGAGCTGATTCGCGGGGTTGAGAGCAGCCCCGGGGCTGAAGAAGGCAGGATGCTGAGGGGGACACGGGGCTGAGGAGACCCCCCACTGGCTGCGGGGTGCCCCGGGACTGAGTGGAGCGTGAGGCTGAGGGGGACAAGAGGCTGAAGGGGCCCCGGGGCTGAGGGGATCCCCGATGGCTGTGGGGAGCCCGGGGCTGAGGGCAGCGTGAGGCTGAGTGGAGCCATGCCGAGGCCAGGGGTGGGGGAGCTGGGGGATGGCAGGTGGACCCCAAAGATAATTGTACAGACCAAGGGTAACCTCAGCTCCTCCCAGGGTGAAGGGGGTCGAGCACAGTGCATGACTCCTGCATTTTAAACCCGTCTCATTTCTGGGTTCTCCCGTTCCCATTGACATCTAATGTGGGGGAGCCCAGCTGCTCTTGGAGCTTTTAGAGAGCTGGACCCCCACCCTGGGCTGAGTGGCTCAACTGCACCGTGTGAGCCTGCTCTGGAAAGGGACAACAGTAATAGGTGTCTTACTGACAGAATCACAAAACCCCGCATATCCACATGTACACACACACACACGTGTGTGTGTGTGTGTGTGTGTGTGTGTGTATATAAAAAAAATGTGTGTACAGTCTCAAAACGTGAATAGGTAAATACCCAGCAAACTAAATATGGTGGATACACAACTACCTTGGGTTTTAAGTCTCAGTCTGTGTCTTACTTGTCCTGTCTCACCAAAGGGGTAGTGCTGGTCACACTCGTGTGGCTCCGTGGGATTACAGCTGAGCTCAAGCACTTGCTTGTTCAGCAGTTGCAAGAGCAATTTTATCTCTGGAAGGGAAAATGAGCATGGATATTATTAAAAACAGTGACTAAAATGCTTGTATTAAGGCAAACATTTTACAAAAAGAAAGAAGACTATTGATACTTATAAAAGGGTTGGTGGGGTGGTTTTTTTTTTTATTTAATAAAAAAGATTTCATTAAGAGCTCCTCCTGTGTGACCACTATTGAAATAAAGACATTCACAGTGGCTATTATATTCATTAGAGCTTCAAAACCAGGCCATTTCTATAGGTATGAGCTAGTTAGCCAGCTTGCAAATTGGACTAGGACATCAGAGAGATCATTTCAAATCTTGAGGAATAAATGGCAAATCTTTTCAATATCCTTTGAAATATGTTTATGAAAAAAAACCAAACCAAACAACCCCAAAAGATCCTATTTTAATGTATCTTAGAACAGCAAGGAAAACGGATGAAGCAATCTGCACAGCCAGAGAGACCCTGCGACCAAAAAATATTAAAGCTATAAATCCAAGTTAGCAGTACATTAACCAGTGACTCATGGCCAGCTGTGCTTTGTGGGGCTCTGCTGCACTTTACCATATGATTTCTGAGTATTCGATGCCCATTAGTTCAAGACCACAACAAATTGTGGCTTCTCGTAACTGTCTTTGTCTCCTCCCCACTCCCTTTCCTCCCTGGGTTTGACTGCACTCCAGCAGGCACAAGGCTCTCCCTTGCCACTCAACCACTGGAGGCACCCCGGGAGGCAGAGCTGCCAGTGGATGTTTTGGGAGCTACGAGGCCTGGGAGCAGCCAAGGGGAGCAGCAAGGGGTGGTAGAGGAATTCCCAGAGCATCAGGGACCGTTTTCCTCAGCACATAAACCCAGAGGATCCCAGGATCCAGATACTATTTTCATGTGAACACACGCAGAGATGAGCACACGCTGCGTGACTAGGCAGCCACAACGTTAATTAGCAGCAACTGAGAAAGTAGGGGAAAAAGAGATCCTGGGAGAGCCTTTGTTCTGGTACTGCTTTAGCAAATGGAAAACCTGGTGCCTGAAAGAGAGAGGCAGAGTAACCTAGATTTGATGGAGCAGCAGGTTTGTTGGCTGGAGACAGGACAGCAGGTGCTGGTGAGAAGCCACAGGAGCACACACGGTGGTGGCAGAGCTGGGAGCAGCCTCCACGGGCTGTTGGCAGCCCCAGACTGGGGGTGACCCTTCCCTGCTCTTCCCGTGGCTCTGGGACCACCTCCAGTGGAGCCCCTTTCTCTGTGCAGGTGCCAGTGCTGGGGGAGAGCTGCCTGAAACCAGTATCAGTGTGGATGAGGCCATGGCTGAACACTCACGGGAGTGCAGGGACTGAGCTGCTGCAGCTGCTGGCAGCACCCATGGGACACCACAAGCAGCCTCAAGAGGCCAAGGGGAGCTCCCGGGCAGGCAGCACAGCACAGCCCAGCAGCTCTGCACTGCAGACAGCCAAAGAGGAGATAAAGCCTCTGCTGTACCTGTAGCTGGGCTGGGGGAGTTTGAGGACAGGCAGCTCCTCTTGGCCAGGGGCTCTCTGCTGTGAGGCCCAGGCTTTCTGTGGCTGGGCCACCAACAGAGACGGTGCTGAGCTATGGTCAGGGATGGCTGGGCATCAGACACTCTGCTGGACCCCAGCAGTGTGGTTCACAGAGCCCCTTCCCTCTCAAGAGTTTGCTGCTTAGTAGCTTAGCTTTTCTTCAGAAGCAGCCAGTGCCCTTTACACCCCATAGCTGGCAGCTGGAGGCTGAAGCCATCTCTCCCTACGAGGAGAGTGCCTCGGCACTCCACGCACCATGAAATTTTAATGCCCTTTCAGTTTCCAAGGATACAAAAACCAATCAATCAGCCACAATGGCTCGCTGCGGGTGCACAGGAGCTGCCCCAGATGGCCCATGCCTGTGCCCCAGCCTTGGAAGGGGCAGTGATCACAGCAGGCTGGGGAAGCAGACGAGCTGATATCCCTGGCCCTTGCAGGGTTTCTGTCCCAGCCCCTCTCCTACTGTTGCTGCTCAGAGATAAACAGGCCAGAGACCAGTTGCCTAATGAAAGCAGTCACAGGCCACACACCAGGATGATGGGCATGCTGGGAAAGGGTCTGGGTAACCACATGAAGCAGAGAACTTACTAGCTAGTGGCAGAAACCACCCCTGTTGAATTAGGCCTGTCCAGGAGATGTGACACAGAGACAGATTAGGCTGTGGACGGGGGTGTGATTGCACCATGACCTGCCAGCTGATGTGTGCTGCTGTAAAACCCAGGACAGAGGGAAGGTATTAAGGGGATTAAGGTTTATTATTGATATGATGCCCACAGTCAGTCAGGGTGGTGCAGACAAGCGTAGAGCCAAGGGCACTACACGGTGCTCGGGAACTGACAGCTCAGGTGACAGCAGGCACTGGGAGCATAATTTAGGACTTTATGACAAGATGACAGCCCTAGAGCCTCCAAGAGCAGTAGCAGGAGGGATGTATGGGCAGGGCTGAATGCCAGGAAGCACATGGTGAAGCTTCTGTCCCACCTGGGCTTTTGGCTGGGCTAAAGTGCCTGCCTTTTGTTGTGGTGGCCTCCTGTGGCAGACTGGTAGCCTCTGTCCCAGGAAGCTTGTCTAACCTGCCTCCCCAAATGCCAAATCCTCAGCAGTGAGCAATACAGTACTGCCCACCAGCACAGCTCCAAGCATGCCAGTTGGGGTTCCAGGGTGGCATCCTGCAGAGGTACTGCAGGTTCCCCAGTGGCACACTGGGATCAAATAAAAAACAACAGAGCAGACACAAGGCTTCATAAGTATAGTCCTGGCTGAATGATGCTGGCTGTCCCACTAATGGTCCCCCATTAGTACAGGAACATGTTACCTAAATGTCTCTCCTCCTGGACTAAGTGCCCACACTTCTTCTGTAGCCAACAGAGAGAGGTGGGAACAGCTTGAGAGTGATGTGCCCCACTTAGCTTGATGGGATAAACCCTCCTTCACCACTGCTGCTCTCTCCCTCAGCCACAGAGGAACAAGGGGCCCAGCACAGAGCTGCTGCCTGACTTCAGTCAACTTGAATTGCCCCATCCCCTGAGCAGGAGGCTCTACCTCCTCCCAGGGAGCTTAACACCACAGAGATGAGGCTGTAAATCCAGCCAAGATCTGTGCCACTGGGAGAATGTGGGAGAGACACAAATGCAGAGAAATTTCAGCAATAACCAGCGAGGCCTCCTGAGTCAATAACAATGCTCCAGGGCACTGGTAACATTTGCTTTGCAACCTGAATGGGGAGGGGAGATGAAGTTCTCGTACAGCAAGATCCAAGTGGGTAGATGTGCAGAGAAGATAAGCTTGTTTCCCTGCATCCTTGCCAGTGGCAGGGCCACCCTCTGGTGCCACACAGCAGCCACATGACAGAGCCACCAGTCCCAACTTGCACAAGAGAGCAAGTCAGCTGGGGTTTTGAAGAGACATATAAAATGTTTGCAAAATCTTTCCCTGTGACAATAAATTAAACATCACCTCATTATCGTGGGATGGCTTACTCCAGCTGCAGCTCCTGGTGTCTCCTTTCAGATTACCATCACACCAAAGTGGTCTTGGGTTGGCTGGCTGAAAAAGGGGGCTCCCATCAAGAGATCATTGTATCTGCCTGAGTCTGCCTGGACCCACGAACAGAGCCTCCACTGGGAATATTATGTCCTTGTAGCTGTTCAAGCCTTCCCAGGAAGGGAACAGGATCTGCTTAGAGCAAATAGAAGCCATTACAATCAGGATAAATTAGTAATGGTGAGTGGGAGAGAGAGGAGGAGAGGAAAAGAGGTTATTGTGATTTTTCTTCCTACAGACCAGGTGTCTGAGCTTTTTAGATTGCCAGAAAACAGCTCCCTGGCTTCCCCTCTGAGGCCAGAGCTCAGACCGCTCGCACACAGCTCGAGAGCTGCTGTGGATTATAAGTAACTAGCAGGATGGCAAACACCCAAAAAGTGGGAATGGTCACCCCAGAGTTGCCCACTCTTGCTCAAACCTCACTGCTACAAATCAGCCACTACCCTGCTCACAACAGGCCAGGAGCTGGTCCTGCAGTACCAAAACACACCCAAGTCCTCCTGTGACCCCATGAGCTTTGCCCTGACCCTCTCTGAGGGAGCTACACCCCGTGGCACAACCGCCAGCACAAGGAGCCTCCAAGAAAGTGCAGCCTCTGAGAAAAGGTGGCTGCTCCTGGTTGATCCCATGGAAATGGACTTACATTTCAAGAGCTTTCCACAGGCGAGCAGGATCTTGCGTGGTAATGATGCTGCTGAGCAGCACAGCTGCTGTGGACATACCCCACACAGCCTTTGCTTTTGCCTGGTGCTTTACAGGGAGCTTCCCAAAGTCCTCCCACATCCTCTAATCGGTGCTCAGAGGGACATCTCCTGGGCATCTGTTCTAACAGCAACAGCAGATGACCAGGACACCTGAAGGGTGGAAAGTAGGCTGATGGAAAAGAAAAAAAAAAAAAGGATGAAACCATGAAAGATATTAAAGTACAAATCAGCCAACTAAAATAGACAATCAAAGCTGATGCTGAATATGGTCACTTTTAGTTATCAGGAGCTGAAGTGTGTTTATTCATTCAGTTTTAAGTACACCAGTCTATTCAATACATTTTCTCAATTAACAAGCCTACAAAAATACATTCCATATTTCAATAGATCACATGGGTTTATGTAGCCAATGTATAATTTTTCTCCTCAAATCTCCATAGTGCTTAAATATTTCTTTTTTCTGTCTTGCTGAAGGATAAATCTGAGCAAATATTGAGTAATGATAATGAATTCAACCACTTCTTTTCCATCTCCTCTGAGACACTTGAATGTTGTTCAAATTCAATGATTATTTCTCTCTCTTCTTTAGTTAGCTTCTAAATTATTTTCAATGTTTTCTGATACCTGTAACACAAATTGTTTTGAGTGGACCAAGGCCCAGATTGTATTTACCTGATGGGGCAGAAATACACTAGACTCTTGCTCTCCTTTCTTTTTTGGTTGGAAGGTTCTTGAGAAAAAGTTATGTAAATAAGGAATCAGCCCAAAGGAAGCACATCCACCCTCAAACACAGAGCACCCATGGAAAGCAGCTGCCCAGCTCCACTGCAGACACCAAGCTTTGTGTTTTACATCAAGAGGATAGTGCCCAAGGGTCTCAGACTGTAACCTACCATGTCATGGGCCTGCTCTGTCCTGGGGGTCACTCCTGTATCCAGCTCAGTGACTCAGCTCCCAATCCCTTGTGGTACCTGCACGTTTGTGTTGAGGAAAATGAGAGACTTAAAACATGTTTACTACAAGCATGAAACCTCACCTTGTAATGGACCTTTGCTTAATCCATTCCACAACCAACCAGGAAATACAGTTGGAAAACTTTCCATCGATTTTTCTTGAAGCACAGAGTCTGTGTCACGTGTGGCAGTCAGACAACAGCACCACCCTGCACTGACAGCCTGCTTGCTGCAGACTCACAAGCTCCTCTGCGTGACACTCCATAATGAAAGTGCCTTAAGCCTTGTTCTGATAAGGTGTTTGTTGCCTGCTAAATGAAACAGATGCAGCAGAGCAAATTCTACTACCTGAGCCACAGCCACGTTAGCAATGGGTATGTGGTTTGGCAGTGTAATCTTTTATGCTGATAAACTTTTAAATGCCAAGAAAAGCTTCTTAAGTTAATCGGGGCTTATTTTAAATAAACAAGGCACCAAAAGATTAACAAAAATCCTCTGTGGAATCTGAATGCAAAAAATAGTCTGTTCACAAAGTCCTGGGCCAAGTTCATAAAAGCAACTGTGCTGGGCTGAAGCCGACCCAACAAGACACTTTTTCTTTCCTTATTGGCACCACCAATGAAAAATAAATTCTTTTTCTGAAACACCAACACAACCATTTTCAGCTCCATTGACGCAAACAATTTTGGCAACATTGTCAGAACTGCACATGAGGAGGAGGAAGAGGAAGAAGAGGAGGCAGGGTGACTTTGATATTGTGATATTTTCAAATATTACCTTTTTCCAACTGCTAAACCATCTTCTTTCTTCATTCTTCCCAAGAAAGCTGCTGATTTTTCCCAAATGTCTTAATTTCACAAAAAAGTATTGTATTTTAAGTGTACATTTCCCATTAATTTATTTACAACCATCGTTGCTAAGCTGCAAATTTACACTGAGCTTGAGTTGAATAAAATCAATACATTAGAGAAGAATATAAAAGTATTCACAGAGCCAAAATGTAGGGGAGGAGAGCTACAAAAGATATTTCTGCATGACATTTCACTTGTCCTTGGGCAAAACCAGTTCCTTTTGACATGACAAAATTTAACCCCTCTTTTGATACTCAGACCACGCTAAAAATAGGTACAAGGAGACCAGCTGATGACTAAAGAAAAACATTCTATTTAATCACAATATGTACATCCAAAATACAATTAGAAAGCTGCATTTCAGAAGCATTCACAATGCCACTCAGCCACAGTCAATGGGCCAGATGCAAAGTTCTTGCAAGATACTGGCAAAAAGGAAATTCCAGCCATGGACAACTCACTGACTGGCAGCAGGTGAAAGAAAGACCAGGCAGCAGCAGGGTGGGCTGAGGCAGGAGACCATCCCAGGCAGCTGTGGCTCTGCACTGACTCTTCACATTCATTCACTCCCTACTTACCTCTCCACTGGTGTTCCAGTGTGGTTTTTGACCTTTCCTGACCTGCTGTGCCAGGCTAACAGGAGACTGTTTCCTACATCATTATTTCATAGCAAAATGTTCTGCACAGGAGGCATTTCAGAGGTGTAACGAGGCCCATCATCAGTGTAACCAAATCTGACACTCCAGCAAGCACTTTAGTTTATATTGCACTGAAACTGTCCTTTCACAGAGAAACTTGCCTGAGGTCACTGAGGAAGCCTGTGGGAAAATTAGGAAAATAACCCCTGGTTGCAAAATCCCACTAGCTGCAGGATCATCACTTATCTCTTTCATATGAAAGCAGAAATAAATTAATATATTGAATTCCTCATTGATATCCTCCTCACATTGCTTCATTTTTCTGCTTCAAATAGTCCTCTCTTTCTTTAGATTCACCTTGGCTTTCAATTTTGCTCACAGAGATGTGCTATCACCAGCAACAAATGCAAAGCTCCCATTCTCAGACTGTTCTGCTGGTCACTTGGAGCACAAGTGAAGTACAAAGTGCACTCCTTGCAGGAGAATGTGAATAACACCAGGATGCTGCTGCTTTTGTACAACTATGTCTCTGCACAGAAAAACAAAAAGCACAGGAAACAATAAAAAAATAAAAACGTATCTCCTTTTACTTCTGCCAATGTTCCCAGGGCTTCATGGAATTCAAAGATACTGAATGTAAATGATTCAATAAAAAGGCAAATTAAGTTTCTTCTTGGTCAAAATCAAGTGTAGCATCAGTTTGGCACCTTCTATGTCCTCTGTCAGGGAATCAGCACTTAGCATTTAACATCTCCAAAGTGCTGTCTGTCCATCAGTTGCCTTAGTAACCCAGCACTTGCCAGCCCCATGGCTACCCTGGTGCAGGGTTTGTCAGTGCCAATGGCCTGGTTCTGCTTTCCTATGGCATGAACAGGAGGTTATTTCAGTTTTTTCCTCCCTGCCAGCGAGCGCAGGGGCAGCAACCCCTCGATCCATTCATTGGCAGCTGACATCATCTCCTGCCAAAAGGCTACCTCCTCTTGGGTGGAGTCCATCCAGTCCACAGAGATGCCATAGCTCATACCTGAAAAGAATGAGAAAGCTGTAATGTTGGGAGCTACACCAAGAGCTTCTACTCCATGCAAAAATACTCAGTGGGATGTAACTGATCTGGGCAGTGTCTTAACAGAAAAGGTGCCCACTTCCCCTGGGAAGGCTGCAACCTGAACACCTCCTGCTCTTCAGCTAATGACCACCAGAGTTCAGAACAAAGTCAGTGTAAAAGTCATAAACTCCAGGAAGCCAAAATATAACCTGCCAAGGAAAACAGTGCAAAGCTCAAGCACTTTCTGCATTTTTTGGAGTGGCAAAGAGGCTCTAAAAGTTTTTATTTTCCCCTTAAAATATTTTCACGTTGACAGAACCTGTTGACAGGTATTTGTCAAAATTCTCTTGCTCTACACCTTGTTTGTATAGGAATCAAACACGATAGCTGGAAGTTGTGTACATTCATTCCAAGTCCACTATTCAACCACATTTTCACATGCCAACTACTTGTCCATGAGATAAAGGTCCAAATTTGTATCACATCTTATCTCAGGCCTGGTACTTTCACATCTTGCTTATAAGCTTACTGCTGTTGCCCCTTCCCACTGGATATTTCAAAACCCTTCTGGTAACATGTCAGAGATTAAAAGCAGAGAAGACACAAGCAAATCCAATAGACAGAGGTCCACATGCAGGGCAAACCTTCCAGCTACTGTCAACCTTTTCCTGATACCCTCAAGGTACAGTTGTCCTTTATTGCAGCATTCTGAAATGTTCCATTTGTCTTTCATCTCTTAGTGTGCCCTCTTGCTTAACAATAAGCAAGGATGAGTAACCCCACTGAAGTAAAAGACTTCCAGCTAAGGGCAGGTCTAAATCCTTCTCTGAACTGAAACCTCAAGCCATCAACTCCCAGAGCCAGTGTCTGTCTCACAGTGGAGCAAACAGCATCTGCTGAGGTCTTTCAGCACTGCTTCACCTCAACAAAACAAAACAAAAACCCAACTAGAACACCTGAGTCTGCACCCAAACAGCTCCATTTTTCCAACCTGTGATTGAATTCCAGCTGATGTGCTCTCAGTACTGATTACCTACCAGATCAACTAATGTAGCTCACCCTGGTTTTGAAATAGTTGTTATTCCTGTGACTAAACCCTTTCAAGGGATGAGGTCATGTGGACAGAGTCACCAGGTGGTGCTGTCCCACATGGCATTTGTGTTGTTCATCTCTGAACATGCTTGCCTGGGAGGAGCAGCAATAAAAAGCTGATTTATAATACAGCCTATTTGCCTGTAACAGCAGGAAAACTCTCTGATGGACTCAAGGAGATGCTTGAGTGTTGCCAAACCTCAGAGCTGACATGGGCAGAAAATGTGGGAATGAAGGGTGGTTATCATGGTACCAGGACCCCCTCCTGCAAGTACCAGCACTCCCACCAATCTCTGCTTTCTCCCCAACAGGAAAATGCTCTGCCACTCCCCATTATATCCTGTGGCTCAGCACTATGGTACCAGCACTCATGTAATGTATAGGAAATCCCTTACCTGTCCCAAGGCCCAGCCTAATTCCTCCAAGGAAGTGGTTGGTAAGTTTTTCATGATCCCACACAGTCAGCTCAACACAAGCATCCTTCAGATCCTCTGTATGAAAGCCATCATACACAATGGTGTGATTGAAAACAGGGTTTGTGTCTCTTTTGATGACTCTGGTCTTTTGGTAACTCTTCTTACTGGTGTCTGGAAGCACATAGCTTTAAGAGGAGAAAAAATACAGCATGTAGTATTGAGTATCACCTGAGATTTGAATTGTTCCTAAAAAGTTCCTTGGTCTAAACAAGCCTCAGTGCTGAAGAAAAGAGGAACTGAGTCTCAACATAAGAAATCTTTGTAGATTTAATGGAAAATGTTAATAATTACTGGAATTTTTATTTTAACCTGAAACTATTTTTTTTCCCAAAGAAAAAACATTTTAAAAGCAAGTATTTTGAGAAAGGAGGGTACTTGCTTAAAATTTCCTTCATTTGACATTAGTTTCTTTTTTCCGGCTGACATTTTACATTTAAAAAATGAACATTATTTTCAGATATTTCTATTTTCATGAATTTTAATCACTTAGATGCCTAAGAGGGAATTTCAAAATGGTCAGTTAGGCTTCTTGAGCAGCCAGCCTTCCTGCAGGAGAGCTCTGTAAGGATTTAAAAGATACAAAACCCATGGTGAGCTCTTCAAAGCACTGAAAAACTCTTAAATTCCCTTTAGAGGATTTTTATAGTTGCAGCACCTTCTCCCATATAACAGGCAGAACTGACATTGCAGGCTGCAGAAAACATTCACACACTAAATTCTGGAGCAGATCAAAGCAGGATCCAACCATTGCTGTGTCAGCTGTGGCAACTCCCTAACAGATTTCTAAACTTTGCATGCAAGTCCATGTTAAGGTAAAACTCAGAACATCACATGAATAGAATGGGCTGAGGTGCAGGGCCCACGTATTTCTCTCTCTCAGGTGTTACTGAGGCAAATCACTGAGTGAGTCACAGCCAGTGACTGGCCAAGAGCTTTATCACAGCAAGGATTTTCCCAATTTGGCCACAAGTGAGTAACAGGGGCAATTAATTGTCTCCTACAGAGCCCAGTGCAACGCAAAGGCTTTGCAGTATGGAGGCCCAGCCAGGTGAGCCTGAGAAAAGAGAACTATTGCTGTGTGGTGGCACAGACTCAGCACCAAAGCCAACACTGTGCTCATGCACTTACCATTTCACAAAGGAGTCAACTCCAGAGGGACGCAACTGCAGCAGGTCCTTGACATCTTTGACCCAAATGTGAACTTCACCAGAGGGAGGATTCTTGGGACCTGCCATTGAGAAGAGAAAAACTGTTAACACTAGTCCTTAGAGTAGCCAGCAAAGTGACAGGCTGCCTTTGCAGGGACCTGAGGGAGCAGCAACATGGCCTCTCTGCATACTCACTCCCCTGGGAGCTCTGCACTCCCCTGCCTGGGTGTCACAGCAGTGCTGTCAGTCCTGTCACACCTGCAGCTGCAGAGAGCTCCTGACACAATGTGCTGGTGCTGCTTTCAAACAGGGAAGGAGAAGGAACTGCTGGGCAAACCCAGCTTTGTGCCTGCCCCACAGTAACAGGCTATGTGTTGCTGCTACCACATCACAGCACTCTACTGTGACCACAGTGCTCCCAACAGCTGGTGAGTTTGAGGTTGCTGAGCCCTTCCCCTCTCCCCAACACACCTTCCCAAAGAACCCAGATGTGAAAATTAGATGCAGGCTGCTATCAAGCACTGCTGGTTGTGACCTTGTGCTGATCTCTAAGATCTTGCTCTAATGAGATGATAGCCAACCCTTAAACAGAAAAGGTGTTGCAAGCTGCATGTCTACATATGGGTAATGCTTCTCACCCCATGAAACACGTTACCTTGGCTTCCTGGAGGGACATACTTAATAGACAAATTCATCACTCCTCGATGATCCACACCATTAACAGCAGAGAGGCTCTGAAACAGAAAGAGTTATGATTGACTACAGAGGGAGTCTGTAAACATAGCAAGGCAAACAGCTTTTGAGTTCAGTGGAGGGGCACAAACTCTGAATTTGCATGGCTGGGGCAGCCCATTCCCCATTCTCCTGGCAGCTCCTTTCTTTTTGTCTTTGTTCTCAAAGACAGTTCCTCAGAACCAAAAGCTTGAGGAGTCAGAGCAAGGCTGCCCTTCCAGACATATCCAGCTGGATACACTTGCACATCTTAGTTCTGAAAGACTAATGTCCTTTCTTTTCTAAAAAGGGATCTCAGATCAGACCTCTGAACCCAGCAGCATGCAGGAAGCTGTACAGGCTTCAGTCAGTGGCACGCAAATATTCACCTCTCAAGGCATGTTCAACTGCATCACCTTGTACTCTGCTGTCTTCTTTAAGGGATGGTCTTTATGTGAGCAGAAAGAGAGGCAGTCACATCAGAGTTTCTGTTGATTAGTGTCAGAACACATTTATGAAAGTGTCCCTACAGATCAGTCACCAAATAAGACCAGAGAAGGCAGAGCACTGAATACTGCACTAACATGTCCAGGGCTTCTGAACGTTTTACTGCTCTTCTCTAGGTACAATTCAGGTTGTTCTGCCCCAGCACACCACCCAAAGATCTCAGAGGAGTTAGGAAGGAACTTCTGCCGCCCCTAAAGGCATCAGGACTGCAACTCAGACACACTTACTCGGGGCTTCAGTGGGTACCAGTTGAGTCTCCTGTTGCTCCAGTCCCAGCTGGCCAAATCTACTTCGATCTCTCCCAAGAAACTGTTACGTCCCAGTGGATCATTGTGCCAAACAGAGAGATTTAATTTTTGGATCAGCAATACCATTTTCTCTATTTTATACTAGAGGAAGAAAAAGAAGTCAGGTTGTTCAAATTTCTCTTCTCTTTCTTTCACAGCCAGAAATAAACTGCTCAAAAGCTTGAATAAGCTCTGAGACACTCAAGCCCACTCCACACATGCACTAATGGACTGGTCTCACTCTGAGCATCTCTTCTTTTGTCCTGTAGCAATAATACTACCCTGATAAATCTTTTCTGCTGAGCACCCAGTGCTCCATTCGACAATGGGCCAAACCAATATTCTTGTAAGAATTATTAACATAGGCCCAGGCATTGTTAAATAATCCTCTAGGCTTTAATGAGTAAGATCTCATAAGGAAGACATTTCTTACTAGTCCCATGCCTTGTGACTGCACAGCAGGGAAGGGAAGAACACCCCCTGCTGCTGGTCCCTATCTCATACAAAGATCACTGTGGTTTTGACACAGAAATCTTGGTCAGAAGCCTGGCCAAGAAGGCAGGATCTTTCCAGACCTGACCTGCTATGGGTGGCTGCTACAGCACAGGTTTTCAGAACAGGAATTAATTCTTACCCGTAACACCTCGTTGTAAACAGGGTTCACTGTCCTCTTCTTCACTGAAGTTTTCCTCTTACCCATTCTAGCTTTGTCTGGGAGCAGGTAAGTTTTAACATACCTAGAAAGAATACAAACTCCAGCTGGATATTGTTCTGCATCTCAAGCTGGCAACGCTTGTGAATGGTGACAGGAAACAAAAAACATGGAGCTGACTCTTTGAGGGCAAAAGTAATTAAGAGACCTGCTAGGATATCAACTTGGCTTGCATGTGAAGTTATAAATCTCTCTGGAGATGGGCAGATGCCATCAACAGTCAGAACAGGCAGCTGTCTAGGCAATATGGAACCCAGCAGGGCTATATCTCAATTTTCTGAACTGCCCATAACTATAGCATCTCTTTGCTTTCAAAATCAGATTAAGTGAGGTGGAGTGTCTTAAAGTCTCTCTCTTGGGGTTCAAATCGAAGCTCCTTTTAACCATCTTTCCAACTAGAGATCACTAACCTTTGTAGAGCTACCACTGTGCCCCTAACAGCACTTCTTTATGGCCATTCTTTTCATATAGACATGTGTCTGCATCACCAGACAGGCTGCCCAGGGAAGTGGTGGCAACACCACCCCTGAGGGTATTAAGAAGTGCTGGGTTAATGGTTGGGCTTGATGATCTTAAAGGTCTCTTCCAACCAGAACAATCCTGTGATTCTATATGGTTCACACAGATGCACAGTGAACATGTTCCAGTGATAACAGGAACTGTATTTGTAGTGATCAAAGCATCTCAATCTGTTCAAATTCAAGTCTGGCAACATATTTATTGATGCCAATGGCTCCAGAACCATCAGCTAGGAAAGTCACAGCAGTAAACATGCACCAGAAGTCTGAAGGAAGAAATCATGACATTTAAAAAGAGAAAACATAAGAAAAAGAATTCTCCAGAACACAAAATTCAGCTATGTGGAAGTCAGAAGGTACCAAAGAGTCACTCACGGGTCAGATCTGCCTTTCTTCTCATCCACAACAGCCAAGTCCTTGCACTGGGACACGTGAACCTGGAACTCCCGGTTCTTCTCGTCATAGTCTAGAGCAAACTCGACGGTACCTTGGGCATCCACACTCCCAAAATCACCACTGTAGACACTGAGCACACTGCCACTCACCTGCCAAGGGGAAGAGCAAGGTCAGTACCACTGCAGTGGGCCCCCTCCTGCTGAGGTTTCTGGACAAAGTCTGAAAAGTGCATTCTCAGAGAAAAAAATCTGCCCTTTCTGTCCTGCACTGTCTGTATTGTGTCCCTGATACAGAGATGGCTGCAGCTCTGCTCAAATAAGTAAGGGCTGGGGAACCTGGATAAGGGTCTCATAAGATTTTTCACCCCTAAGTCCCAAAACTTTGGGAAATGGAGTCAAACATCACTGGGAGGACCACATGAGTCTCTTCTCTTTCCCTGTGCTTACAGTACAAACAGCTGCTCTCCTGACCCCGTCTCATCACTAAGAAATATATTGAAGTAACTTGACTATCTATATAGGAAGTTCTACTTTTGGGTAGATACAGTCACACAACTGTCAACCACATTTAAAAATGGCTAGTAAGAACCATATCAGACTAGAAACATTGGAAAAAACTTGCTTGCTAACCATGTGCATGGAGCTGTACAGAACAGAAATAGATGTAATCCCTGCCCTGAAGAGCCACCGTCTCACCAGATGAAGCCTGTGTGCACCTACGTGTCACAAAGGCACAGGAAAATGAGGGTTCTACAGGTACAAACCAGGAGCTGAACACCTAAGGCTGGCTTTCCAAAACAAATTGCATTTGCCCATATGCCTTGGGCTGCTTTTTTCAAGGCTTTGCCTTTGACTGTATAAAGTGGTGAAGCAGAAACAAAACACAACTCCAGAAAGATGAGAGAATTTTCTATTGCCCCAACCACTCATGATTCCCAACGGGGCAACATAAAAGCTAAAGCTGTTTACAAAGGAAATAATTAACCCTCTTGGCACTTGCCTGTGGTATAGTCACAAACACTAATCAAAAAACTTTCCTAGTAATTAACCCAATTCTTCTCTGTCTCTTCTTATTTCCTTTGGTTCTGAATTTCATTCTATTATAACCTACCAGAACCTACTAAACTCCTCTCAGGCCTTGGGGCTGCATTTACCCTCCCATCAGGATACTCACCCCAGCAGACAATCCTGAAGGAGATTTTCAAGAAGACCTGTGTGACCTGGGCACAAAAGGCTCATTTACAGCTCCCAGACTCCAAATGAGGAGAATGACTCTGTGCCCTGAAGTTCAAGATTGGTTTTTTTAAACATATTTACCTACTTTCATACAATCTCAGAATACCAGGTTGGAAGGGACCTCAAGGATCATCTAGTCCAACCTTTTAAAGTAAACTATGTATGTATATATAGTTTTAATGAGATGGCCCATTCATGACCTCTCCTTATCACCTTTGCTTCAGATATATTCTTTAGATGTTATACATGCACCTGAGAGATACCTGTAACAGCAATACAGCAAATTCAAGAACTTTGAAGCATCCCCTCCCCAACAGTGTCTCTAAGGAATCTTTCAGAAATGCTGAACTAACACACTCAGCTTTTCTCAGCTTTCCTGAGAAGCTGAAGCTCTAAATCACGCTTTTGCTGTCCAAATCTGAGTTCCCTTGAATTTGCTGATGAAGGATGAGCTTGCAGAGGGCAGCTGTCTGCAGTCTCAGCTCTGAAAGACCACAGCCATGTCACTCAAAAGCTGTGTGACATTTCCCCACATAGAAAAGCCCCCCCTCCCACGCTGCCAGGCTCTGGAGCAGGGTTATCGCTCCCTGGCACTTTGTCTAGCCAAGATCCAGTGGGTCTCTGATTTGAGATGGCACCTGGAGATGCTGCTCTAACGCAAAGAACTCATTAACCATCGCCAGGCAGGAACCAACGGGATACTCCAGAGGCCACATCAGCAGCATCAGCCTAAATGCAGCATCACCAAACCCGACTGAGCAGCACCTACGGAGCCGGCTGCACGCGCCAGATACCCACCGAGGAGACCGATGCCATGTCAGACGAGTGGCTGCCAGTGCTGGGAGTCTTTTTGTGCTTGTTAAACTGGAAGCTGATTTCCGAAGCCGTGTCCGATTCAGTCTGCTCAGAAAACAAGAAGCATCTTTAAGCTCTGCTGTGTTTGCAACACTAGGGAGAAAAAGCCACCAGCTCAGCAGAGTCCTGCTAAGCAGCGATCAGGTTGGGAGAGTGGAGGAGAGTGCAGGGAGTCTCCCCAGAGGCATCCCCTCCGACCGGCAGCCCACGTCATCATTTACTGCCTCCAAACAGAGCTGCGTGCAACTGCCTGGCCTCTTGGAAAGGGCACGGAATAGTGTGGTTTGAGACAGAAATGTGAAACCTCCTCCAGGATAGAAGGGCTGGGCTGAGCTGTTTGGGTTTTTTTTTTTTTTCTTAAGGCTTTTCTCATTTATTTGTGGCAGTACCAAGGCGTCCTCTAAAGTCACTACTTTAAAAAGTGCTCTACTGTCAGTGTCTAGGAGAAACATTCTCATGAAACAAGCTGCCATTCAGGGGATGCTGTGAACATTATTCCAGCCATTTCTGGCATCTAGCCTACCTCAGACAACAGGAGAGGAGAGGATCTGCTCAGCTCTTTGACTCTTTCAGGTTCAAGATACTGATGGGGTACCAAATGAGGTTTATTGTATGCTGTAGGTACAAACAAAAAAGGCATCAAGAGACCTCGTCAGTTAGCACAATGTAAGGAAGTCACATTTTTGTTTAAGGACATGAGGCAGGAAGAAAGGGTTGTAGGAGGCACCAAAGTACCACCATCTGCTTGCCCTGTCTCTGTGATCTGCACTGAAGCTGACCCTCCCCAAGACAAAAAATGCCACTCAACGTCTTCACGCTATTTTCTGTGCCTTGCAATGGGTGGGAGATTGCAAACTCCCTCTAGTGGCTAATTCAATTAACTCATTAGCCAAAGGATTATCTTGTTTGATACCACTTGCCTTGTGGAGCTTTAATTTAGACTAAAAACACACAGATCTGCCTCCGGGCTAAAGGAACCAAAGATGCTCACGTTTTCCTCCTGTAGCACATTGATCTGTACAAAAGAGCTGTAAAATATTTATACCAATAATGTCACCATTGATTAAACCTCTCAAATACTCTTCTAGATAGAGGTGGACAGGTTTCATATCAACTTAGAAAGATGGTTACTGGACTACTTAGATTACTATCTCCAGCCCAAAATAATTTGTTTTTAGAATATAGATGTGCATAAACATGCATGCACATATACACACTTGCTGGGC
This sequence comes from Corythornis vintsioides, assembly GCA_025447755.1. NCBI lineage: Eukaryota > Metazoa > Chordata > Aves > Coraciiformes > Alcedinidae > Corythornis > Corythornis vintsioides. The sequence goes on from JAOEGS010024173.1 coordinate 18,287, forward strand.
ACTTAGCCACGATGATACATTCTTCAGTGCTCAAAATGCCCAAGAGCTTCTTTGGCATTTTCCTTTATATGATTTACCATTCATTTGATTTTTACCATTTTTAATTCCAAACATGAGCAAAGCATTAAATCCAGCCCTCTCCAAAGACTGCTTGCTATACTTCAAACAAGTAAATGTACCTCTGTAGCAGAGGGATTCTGAGGATGAAGTTTGTGGTTCTAAACTAGCTCTAGTAAGGGGAGGCTAAAACCTTGATTATCAGTGTGAAGGCCACGTCACTCAACAGCAATGCAGGTGGGACCTGAAGCTTTGAGTCACCGAGCCATGGCACATGCACTTGGCACATGACTACCAGACAGGTGGGCACAGTCATGGGGTGAGGCAGCACATCCCAGCTGCAGCACATCCCACCTGCTGACTGCCTTCCACATACCCTCAAAGGGGACTCTGCTCCCTCCAAAAGACAATGGTCTTACTTAAATGGGCTCAATTGTTCCTTCTGAGCAGCTTTGCCCTCCATTGGTCATTGCCTTCCCACCTCAGTCCTGGCAGCCTTGGTCTTACCACTTTGGTTTTAGGCAAGCTCTTAGCTGTCCTCCTGGGCTTGCCAGTTTTCACCTTCTGGGGACTGTTATTGGCTTTCTTGGCCACAGAAGCTGCTGCTGTCTTCCTTCAGGCACCCTTTCTTGGCTGGTTTTCTTGGTGGCACAGACAGGTTTTTCAGCCACGGGCTTCTTCAGGTTTGCTGCTGCTTTCTTGGTTGCTTCTCCTTAAGCTGCTCAGGGAGATACTGTCACCAAACCATGTCTCAGTTGGTAGCTGTGGAGATCAGTCCAGCAAACAGAGTCTGCCCTGGGTGAGGTGAGAGGCCCAGGCTGGGCACTGCAAGCCCAGTGACAGGAGTCTGTGCTGGATGTGAGGTCTGGCACCTCTGGTTATTCCACTGAGCAGGCTGCCATCAGCTCCCGCAGCACTTGGTGGGGGGAAGAGGAGAGATGGGTACAACCTGCTTGCCAACCCTTTGAAGCCCTTGTGGTTTTTGCTGAAGACACTGAGTAACATACCATCAATCTAGCTGCAATTTCCTGGCTCTGAATTTAATTTTAGGCACTATAAGCTCTGTAATTTGATAATGAAACAATATGGCATTTTCCTTGCCTGGTACATGCTCAGAAGCACCAGGGATGCAGAACTCGGGCATAATATATTATCCTCAATGAACATAAACCAAAAAGGAGAAAGAAAGATGTTACTCACTCTCTGAGGTTGTGTAAATGTTCACCATGCTCTTTGCAAGATTAATGCTATTTGCCCGGGCCAATGCCTGAGCGGCAGGAGAATGATCCCCATCTTCCTCTGGAATACATGAAAAGCCAAATCAACAGGGCAAACAAATAAGCAAATGCAAATGGGCAGTGTGTCAACAAGCACACGTGTGTGTTTGTTCACTCTGCTTATAGCACACTGCAGTTATATTACATGGGGCTGCTTTCAAATCATCAGTGTGCTTTGATGTCTCTCCCTGAGAATAGCTCTTCATACTGTGATGGGAAATGTACACACTAGATTAACCCGAGCTATAAATCAGACCAGCACTTGCAAAGAGCTTCCAGTGCAGCACAGCCATCTGCTAACATCATCCAGAAATGAAGGTAATAATAATGCAAAACCCCCGAGAAATATAAGAATTATCTGGTATAGAAAGGATACATTTATGTTTAGCTGCAGTGCAACTCAGGATTTTCACAGAAATGTTACACAAGGTAGCAAATAAGTCAAGAAATTACAGTTAAAAATCAAAATCAGATGAGTCTGTGGAAAAGCCTCTCAAACAGGTCTTACCCAGCTACATGAAGACAGGAAATTTGGACAAAGGAGAAAAGAAGCTCTCTCTTCCTAGGTCTTTGCTTGGCAGAGAGCAGAGCTGTGGGCAGTCAGAGCCCACATGTAAAATGAATTGTAATGAACAGTAACTTTTGCCCATAGTAACAGCCAGTACAAGAGCCCATCAAACCCAGAGGAAGAGGCTGACTAAGCAGTGATAATAATTGACACCACCACGGTTGAGAACATGGTATCAGGATCCAGAAAGAGCAGATTCCTTCTTCAGTCTGCTTTGGTTGCAGTTTAATATCCAAATTCACTTGTGTGTTCCCAAAAGACCCAAGATGTCATTTAAGCACTGACAGCCAGTGGCTATACCAAGGTAGCCTAACAGCCAATGAATTTATTAAACACTTTGCTTCACATTTTGTTCTTTCTGTTTCTGTCAGACTCTACCACCACCAAGAATTTCCCCTTGTCTGAAGAGAGTGCAGTCTTCCTGGTGAGTGAAATAAAGTAAGTTCCTGTGACCTGTAGTAGGTAGTGCTAAGGAAATGGAGGTCTGTCCTGAGCTGGGGTGCTTGCAGACAAAGCAGGAGGGCTGGTAGTGGGGAGGAAGGCAAAGAGAACACAGCACTGCTCCTTTTGCACTCGCATCATGCTACACAACATCTGTTTCCAGTGATGTTTGCTAAATACATTCCACCCATGCTAACTGCACAAACTGCAACCCGGGATACATGGACACACGAAGAAAAGGTGGAAAATGCTGAAGGGCTGGGGAAGAAAACAGGCTTAGGGATGACCCTCTGTTGGGATTTCACAGGGTGTACCTACAGCCCTCAGTACCTGAGTAAACAGCTGAGTCCATTCCCTGAACAGCTTCTCTCTCTCCGGCTGCTTCACCGGCTGTGGGCTTGTCTGACGGCTCAGCCGTTTTCTCCTCAGGCAGCTCTCCATTTACTTCCATCTTGTCACGAGGGCCCAGATCAGATCTTTCCTCTTTCTCATCATCGTTTTCACCATCTGTAAGCACAGGCTCGATCAGTATCTGCACCCTGCTTGCCGGCGAGCTCGCCGCGCGCTTGCGCTCGTTTGCCGCCGCCAGCTCGTCCGTAGGCGTCTCTGGCTCCAACGCGCTGCCAGACGCTTCTTCGGAGGGAGACTCGATTTGGATGGAAGGAGCTCGCACGGGCAGCCTGGATTTCTTGGAGCAGCGCTGTGCTGCCTTCTCTTCCTCTGGCACTGGTGGCTTCCCGTTGCTGTCACTCAGCGAGGTATTTCTTGCACCCAGGCCACCTTTGCTCTTGGCATACGTGGCTCTAGGAATGACGGGATTTGAGCCCTTCCTTGTGGGGGCTACATAGCTCGGTTCCTCCTCGCTAGAAGACAAGGTTATTGTCCTTTTGTAGGGGGTTCTGGTTTTGGTGGAGGCACCAGGTTTTTCTTCACTGCTCTGGCCTGACCCAGACTGCACAGAGAGTGAGCGGCACAGCTTGAACTGCCTGCCATCTGCCTCCTCCTCCTCTGGCACGTTTCCCCCCGTCACGGAGTCTGCTCCCTTCTCCCAGAAGTTCTTCAGGTTCTTGAAGCGTTCACGATTGAGACCGATGTCCTCCTCTTTGCTGCTCATGGAGGAGATGGTGTAGTTCATGCCCTGCTTCACAGCCGGGCTGCTTTCCCCCTCTGCCGTCGCTGCTTTGGGGCCTGCCTGCAGCTTTCTGTTTGAGAGGCTGTTCTCTGCCGGCCCCACGTGATTCACAAGCTGCTCGGATCTGAGGGAATTTCTGCTTGGTCTCCTCTTAACTGGTATCTTGCTGGGAGTGCAAGTTTCTTCAGGTGGAGTTTTTGCCCCTGCTGTGGTGCCAGCGGCTGCATCAAGAGCTTCTCCTCCAGCTGCATGGCTGGGCTGAGGCACAGCATCCTCTGAAAGGCTGGTGGGCAATGGAGACACCCCATGACCTACAAAGAAAACAAATACAGACTGTCCCACTGCATCACACTTCCCTGGAAGGTCTGTGCTGCAGCTGCTGAAAGAAAAGCCAGAGGGAGTTTTGGGAAACCTTCAGTATGTTCCTAATTCTTCCCTGTTCTGAGACTCTCTCAAGCCCCCTTCCATCTGAAGAAAGCCCCCCAAGCCCCAGCCCTTCTCTCTGTAACAGGACACAGAAAAAAAAAGTCCTCTGAGCTCTGAATTGTTGCTGTGCGTTGGGGATTTGTTTGCAGCTTTGCTTTCAGTTTGGACAGCTTTCTTGCTGGCTATTTGCTATGTATCAAAAATACAAGGCAGGAAAGAAAAGGTAACTTGGATCTATGGGTTAAGAAGTTGTGAGACAATCACTCAGTTTAAAACATCCTGAGAGCAAGCAGAAGTTTTAGTCTTTGGATTTTTTTCCCTTTGTCTCTGTTGTCTTGGCCACAGTTAATACAAATGTTGGCAGACCCTTCTTACAAGCCAAGGTAAGAAACACTCTTTGTTATTAATTTGTTTATGGACAAAAAAGTATAACAAAATCATCGATGGCTCTCTGAACAAAACCTTTACCTTTTCTAGACAAATGCAAGCTGTTTGTTGCAGCCACAAACGGGCCTGTTCCAGTGTCACCCTCTGAGGAGAAGACATCTCTTATATTGGATCTCTGAAAGGAAAACAAACCCCATCAGTATATATGAACTAGAAAGACTGGAAAAATCTCTTTCTTGAGCACAGACACCAAGGTTGGCAGTCTGCAGAGCTCTCACCAGTAGTACAGACTTTGTGAAGGTCCAAGGAATAATGAAACAAAGTATAAGGGCTGTGCCTCTACTACCTTGTGTGATGCAGACAGTGGGGCAGTCAGTCTGGGCTTCGGTTTTGGCAAGATTTTACTCTCCTCTGCATTATTCAGGGCAGGTTTGCTGGCTCTGTGGGACAGGAGAAACACCAGAGCAAGGAGATCAGTGCTAATGCTGTGCCTGCTAGAGTGACCAATCTTCAACATCATGGCAGTTCTGCTCAGCTACTTTGACACTTTCATCTACAGCCCTGAGCTGGTGCCTTCATCTGTTTACTCTGTTATTGCCTGGAAGAACTACAGTAAGGTTGAGCTTCCCTCTCCAGTCAGTACAACACTTGCCAATAAAAACAACAGTGTCAGCTTCTAGGTTTATTCTGACTTTTCCCTTATGGTACAAAACTGTAGGGAAAAACATGGGAAGCAGAAGAACCAGAAGAGCCCAAGTGCCACGCAGGAGGGAGCTGCATTTCTGTGCTATGGCCCAGGAAGGAACAGGCCTCACCTCCCAGTTCAGGCCAAAGGTATAACCAGATATGATGGAGGATTTAGAAACTACAGCAACAATTATGACAACATTAGTTAGGGCAAAACTATAGTACAGGATATAAATCTTCATGCTTGGATATAAATGAACTACTAACTGCCTGGTAAATAAATGGAAGAAACACACATCACAGGCTGTTCATTTGGCTGTTGCTACCATCTTTGGCACTGCCCAGAGGTCACTGCTCTCTGGATGGAGAGCAGCAGTCAAGCTGATGAGATTTCTTATGTGAATGCTTTGTGCTTAGGGTTGAATGAGAAAAACAAAGCAAGCTTTTCAGGATTTAATCAACCACCCAAAAAAACCATTAGGACCACTGCTGTGCCAGTAAAGCAGGAACATCTTGGGCTTGCTGACTGGATTCTTCCTTAAGCAATACCCAATGATCATCTACAAGAAGTTTGGATGTGTTGTCAAGATCCATATTTAACACTAAAGTGAAGCAACTGCCACCTGTGAAGAATGATTCCTCACTCTGCTGAGCAAAAAAAGCAAATGAGATGGGGGCAACAATAAATGAATATGTGGATATTTTAATGGCTTCTCCATAGTGAGAAAGGTCACTGTTTTGTTCACTGGAGTGCTGTCAGAGGGTGTTTCTGCCCAGTCAGTACGTGAAATCCTACCAAGCCTTTATGGAGAGCACTGAGCACTGGACACAGAGGTTGGCACCAGCAGGAAATGAGCAGTTTCCTGAAACAGTTGACTTTGTTAATGTTGCTCCATGACAAAACTTAAACAAATAAAACCATAATTACTTTCAAAAACTAACCAGAATATCCTGACATTAGAGACAGATCCCATTTTATTGACCCCCTTATCAAATCATGCAGGAAAGGACCTCTCTGGGATAAGCACATTAGCACTTAGTTATTAGGGGAGTATTGATATTCTGACAATTCCTGGAAAAAGGATTTAAAAAACATCCTATATAACCTATTACTTACACAGTCTTGGAAACACAGTTAAATACAAGGATTTAATGGGTAGCATTCAATTTGCATTAGAAGTAAGAGCAGCAGGCAGAGCATTGCACGAGCAGCAGTGGTTACCTCTCCTCTCCTGCACCAGCAGTGAGCTCAGGGAGGGCAAGACTCAGGGCAGCTCTGCCTTCCAGACCCATCTGGATGTGCTCCTTGGCCTCATCTGTAATGTAACAGTTGAGAAATTACATTTATTTAAACTGGCAACAGTTGGTGGGTTTTGTTCAGGGAAAGCAAAGGTTTGTTAAACAAGTCCCACCAGCACAAACCCATGGGATTTACCAGGAGATGACTTGGGGGGCTCTGCCTGATCCCCCCATGGGTGGGCATCACCCCCACTCCACACACAGCAAAGGCACATCCAGGCCCCATGGTTCCCAGAGGCCAAAGCAAGCTGCCTAACTCCTGACTCGTGCCAGCAGCTGTCACATCAGTGGGAAGCTCCACAGGACATGGCTGTGCCTGTCAATAAACTTAATCCATTCCAGGATTTAAATTCAGCCGTTTCCTGTTTTGACTCAAAGTCATCCGATCTTGGCAAACAAAGGAGGAGGCCAATACAGTTAATGAGGAGATCCCTGTTATTTTTACTGGCACAGGGCTCAGCTCTGTCTTCTAAGCTCTCAAAGACCCTGAAGAAAAAAAAACAATAGAAGATGGTAACCTTTAGAGCAGCCTGCCAGGGTATAAAGTTGCATTAGACGTTTTGCTGGCAAACAGGCTTCCTTGCTACTGCAAAACTAAAAGGATTAAACTCTCATACAGCCATGGAAAGCTAGTCTGGTCAACAAGATCACAGAATCATAGAATGCTTTGTGTTGGAAGGAACCTTTAAAGGCCAGCTAGTCCAACTCCCCTGCAGGGAGCAGGGACATCTGCAACTACAGCAGGTCGCTCAGAGCCCCAGACAACCTCACTTGGAATGGTTCCAGGGATGGGGCATCAACCATTGGCCAGCATTTCATCACCTCCTTGTAAAAAATTTTGTCCTTATCTCTAAATCTCCCCTCTTTTAGTTTAAAATTATCACCCCCCTGTCCTGTCACAACAGGCCCTGATAAAACATCTGTCCCCATTGTTCTTATAGGCCCCCTCTAAGTACAGAAAGGCCAGAGTAAGGACTCCCCAGAGCCTTCTCTTCTCCAGAACAACCCCAAGAGCTGCACAGATTCATTCACATGCAGCTAGGTCTAATTTAAAGAGTAAATCTCTCTGTCACAGAACCTACCAAATCTCTTTAGGAAGGGGCTCCTGCTGGAAGACAGGAGCCTGGCTGTGTAAGACCGAGGCAGCTTCAGAGAGCATGTTTCTGAGAGAGGGAATTTGCTTTGTCCATGTAGATGCTGATGTGGAAAAAGCATCACTGAATAGCATTTTAGGAGAGACAAGCTGTGGTGTGGCTGGTGGCACGTGCAGGCCATGTCACATGCAGGCTCAAGAAGGTGCACTGAGAAGTATTTATTTATACAGTGAGCCATGTCCTCCTGCCCCAGCCCCAAGGGAGACAGATGCCAGCAGGTAGCTGCTCTGGAAGTACTGGAACCAAACACAGAGCTCTCATGTTTTCCCTCTGCCTGTCATGGTTGAAAGGACCTTGACAATCAAAGACCACATTCATTTCTCACCTCGCTCCCAAAGCACTGTGTCATATTTGCTCTTCACTAGCACTTCCACCTCAGACAGAGGTGTTTGCTTCCTCCCATTCAAATCACTGCCCTTCAAAATGGCTCAGCCCCTACCACAGCCATAGCTGGCTGCTATAACCACAAACAAATAGGCAATTAATGTGTTATAATCCATCAAGACAAGCAAAATGCCCTTGATGACTTTAGAATGAGATAGAATAAAAAGCAAATTCCAACAGAAATTATTAGTGGCCTGACCAGTTTAACTTGTCCATACATATCTTTATATGCATATGTATGGAGCCACTCCTGCTTTAACATTTCAGCTGCTTTGCTCATTTCTTGTCACTCCAGAGCAAAGATACTCAGTGCTTGGGGAAAGCTCTGCTAACTGTGCCACTGGGGCTGACTGCCTCGGAGGGTGGATGAAATGCTTCCTCTCCTAGATGATTTTTAGCTATCATCCATTGCACACAAGCTCAAGAAGTTATCACCAAATTCATCCATCTGTGCTGCTCTGCAGGCAGGCTGTAGTATAAATATGGGGTAACTATTTTATCTATTTATATTACTGCAACTACTAGTGTTTTCTATTATGATCAATACCAACTGTGAAGACCTGTTAAAACCCTCCTCCACAAAAGGTCACTGCACATTTTCCTGTGCAGGCACAAATATCCACCCCTCCTCATCCCCTTTACCACGCAAAGGGAACACCAGCAATTATCTCAGCTTTTCTATGCAGCAATTTTCTCATTTAACTCCCTAACAGAGTCATCAAAGCCTTAAATCAGGATTAACAGCCCTGGAGTCATGAACAGCTTATGTTGTTGATTTGGCTAAATGAGCATGCACCTTTTCATCACCTTGAAAGCCAATAGAGGGTGAATGACTCTTGCCAGCAGAAGACAAAAAGGTGTCAAGATGGCAAGCAAAGGCCCTCATCTCATCTACTGCAGATTGACTGTGACCTGCATAGCCAAACCATTTGTAAAGGGGCCTCCCCTTGCTCCTGATGGGCCAAGTGCTGCTCTCAGTGGTGCCACACTCCTGCTGACAAGTCAGGTCAGATTTTGCTTTCCTGAAATGGGCTGCAAGCTAAGGCCATTGCTGCCCCTGGCAAGGCAACAGGCAGATGAATCCAATCCATTGCTGGCTTCTAGTTGGGCTGCAAGTGACCAAGCATGTGTCTGACCTGGGCCCCAGCAAAGGGGCTGCTGAAGCTTCCATCTCTTCTTGCAAAGAAGGTGCAAGAAGAAATGCACATCCTCAAAAAGCAGAGAGTGTGCTGTGAAGAAATGGCCAGGCATCTCTGGCAAGCTGGAAAAGGGTTTGCATTCTGGAGGGACAATAAAATAGCTAATTTAATGACATCATGAATCCTTAATATCAGGGATAAAAGCAACTTCATATGAAATATGATGGGCCAGTTCTGCATCAGAGGCTCCAATGAATCTGTGCTAACACACGAGAGCTATCAGGGATAAATAAAAAGCAACAAGAAAATTAGGCTCTCAGTTAGTGAAGTCCCCAGCCAGCATTTAGCTTTGAGAATGTTCCTGAGTAATGTGGAGCTAAGAGGGGTATGCTGAACCCAGGCAATTAATGTTACAGAGAAATCCTGGCCAATGAGGCCCAACAAACAGAGGAGTGATCTATGTTGCTGCTACCCCACAGCAGGATGGGCAGCTGGGCCCAGGAAAGAGGGCTGAACTGGACTGGTGGAGACAACATTTGATTTTGAACAGGTGGAAGAGAACCCTTAACCCAACAGTAGCCTTACTGCAAAAGAACAGTGTCCACTTAATGGAGTCCTTGTGTTGGGACTGTGGCAGACTTTGCTTACAGCTGTCTGTCAGGCTTCCCAGAGCAACTTGCCTGAGGATCTGGGATCACCCACTCTGACAAATCACCCAAGAGGTTGTGTGAGACTGGGCAACGGTCACACAGTTCTGATGTGGTGTCAGCTGGCCAGTCTTTGTGCTGCAAACTGGATGAGAATCATCCCCAGTCCCCTCTGCACAATTGTGAAGGACCAAGTGGCAGCTCCAGGCTGGTTCTATTTGGACTCAGAGCACAGCCCTGCTCATTTCACATGGGACTGATCTCATTTCCCTTCTGCCCTGAGCCTACCCATTTTACATATTACCATGAGAGCTCATCTGCATGTCAAACAGCATTCAAAATACCTGCTTCAAATTAGCACCTGCTCCCAGATATACCCTTGCTATGGCACAGCAACCTGGGTACCATTCAGACTTGGTACCAAAGCTCTTTTTCCTTTGAAAACCACACTGTGCCTTGGAATTATTGCCATGTAAAAAGCTGGGCATGGACCCTCTCAAGTGGGCAAATATTAGCCAGAAGAGAGGCACTCCCTGAACAGAGATGTGACTGGCCCCACCATACTAAGGCTGGTTTTGTCAAACCACTCCAGGAACTGGAGCAGGGAGTGTGTGTTTGACCCACAGTCTATTTGACCTATCAGTTTGATGCCAGAAATTGCCCTACATTATCCTCTTTCCTTCTATGGCAAGAAATTATACCAGTGACCTCTGACAAACAGACCTTTTGGAAGAAAAGCTGACGTGGATAAAGGCATTTACTGCACGTAGCTGGTAAGCAGCTTTTTCCCTGGTCCTCTGCCACACTATCATTTTTCCTTTGGTCCTAACTTTGATAATTAAGTATGTTTTTCTAGTACTGAAAGCTTGGCTGAGAAGCCCCTTACCACAACACAAAAGCCTGGTCCCCAACAGGTTCCTAGTACAGAGAGGCCGCCCCCCCCACCCCGCCCCCCACACCTCCCTCTTTT
>JAOEGS010024173.1:28864-90229 GCA_025447755.1 Corythornis vintsioides
TTTATAAAGAACGTCGCTCGGAACCCCCCCCCCCCCCCCCCAACCCCCCCCCCCCCCCCCCCCTTCGTGCACAGAGGCCCCCCCCCCCCCCCCCCCCCCCATACTTGGCCACTTTTTTTTCTGGTCCATCAATTTGTTTTCATATGATACACACTCACTTTCTAGTTTGCCCTTTTTCCTTCTAATTGAAGCACGAAGTAGATCTGGACCCTCTAAATCTTCCTGAAACCGTTTTGCCTTCACTTCCAAGAACCATTCACCTGTCACAAACTTCTTCTTCTTCTCATCTTTGATGGAGGCTTGTATCCGCCTGGAAGTGGAGAGAACAGCACACATCAGAAAGAGCTCCAAGGCTGTGGCTTCCCCCGAGCTGCCTTCTAACACTGTCTGTACAGTTCACCTGCCTGATGCTCTGAAGGGTCCTGAGATTGTTCTCTGAAATCACAAGGGCCAACCCAGCTTTAAAACAAAAGCTGATTTGTTCTTCATCTGACCAGCACACTGTAAACACAGGCTTTCAGCTCTTCCCAATTCTACAAATCCAATTCTGAGGCACCTCCAAGGAGATTTGTCCACATGCTTTGCAGCCCTGAGGGTTTGAAGGGGGTTGGGGCTATTTCCAGGTCTTGAACTTTTCTGGTTTATTTGTCTATTAATCTCTTTATGAGCAGCAAAGCCTTTTGGATCAAATCTGATGCAAACCATGGAAATAAATCATGTTATTTAGCAGAGCAGCCTGTCCCTGCAGCATTTTCCCCAGACACTGCTTCTCCTGCCATGCTGACTTTGGCACTCAAACAGTTAGCTCTCCTTCCTGAGTCCAGCTTCTCCTACTGTAATTCACTGGGGCACACCCAGGCTGGTTTTTGGCACCTAAACCCGTCGGTGCTCTGTTTGCTAGTCTGTACTTTTTACCCTCCTCTGGTGATTTTGTGTTTACACCACAGCTTGCTGAATGAGGTGCCTTTCAGCTGGCACTGCCTCCCACAGCTCACCACAATGCAGTGTCCCTGTGAGACCCGAGGAAACTCCCACAAGGGGGTAAACCATGGAGCCTTGAGGGGTCACACTTGGCTGAGAGAGGTGCAGGTATGGGATAACTGGGCTAAAGCCTCTGCAAGCAGTGCTGGGACCCCCAGCAGGACAGACAGCCAGGGACCTGCACAGCTCCCACCTAGGTCAGGACTGCATCTGCCACCATGAGAGTCTTGAGGTGCTGGGCCAGAGGAGATGTAGGAATTTATGCTAATCTTGTCGACACCAGATCAGTGTAATCCCATTGACTTCACTTCACCCAGTAGGCAGGTCATGTTGGAGCCTAACATGTTCACACTTGCACCAAAGGTCCCCCTGCATGTAGCCATGCTGACAGCAAAGGGCACTTGGCACCACCCTGACCAGGACCTAACTCACTTTACTCCCAAATGAAAGCCTTCTGTGCAACAGCTTCTAACGAGAGGAAAAACAAAACTGAAAAAATCCAAACACTCTTTTCCCCACAACCTTCACTGTGGAGCAGAAATTTTACTGCATTTCGGAAAAAAGAAAGAATAATAAAAACCAGAGATAACCATTTTGAAACCTTTTCAGTTCAGAGGAGACATCAGAGCACACAGATACACACCTCAAGTCCAAGCTGCTGCTTCCATGCCACCACTGCTTGTTTCCTCATCTCTCACCCCTGGAGCAGAGGCCAGGGCACGTGGGCTCCCCAGAGCCTGCTGCAAAGCTACCCACACCCCCCTCAAGCCTTGAACATCCCTCCTACACGGGCCTTGCTCTTCTCTGGCTCAACAGCAAGTCCAAGACTCGCACCCTTAAGGGGGCTGAGCTGGCACAGTGCCACCCACACTCACTGAGCTACTCGTTTCTTGCTGTGGTGAGTTTGGTGCCAGCTCCTGGTGCCTTGCGCATCCTGTCAACCCAGATGGTCTAATGGTTGGCATTTAACAAGTGACAGCAGCAACAAGCAATCCCAACCACCCAGACCTGAGCTCCAGGACAGCCAGTGGCAAGAGAGCTGAACTGAAAGTGATTCCTGGCTCTGAAACAGCTCCCCCCAAACCTCTGGGGGATTGTGCAGCCTCTCACTGCCCCTCTCTGCCTGCACGATGAATGCTGCATAAAAAACCCACCTCAAAACCTACCTGGGGGACACAAAGCAGAGATGGGGATGTAAAGTCTCATTTTCAAACATTCTATATGTTTGAAATTGCTGCTATTGAGGAAAACAAGATAGCAGCTACTCTCCTGCTTGGACCTCTGACACCAAGAAATCAGCACCTTCCTCCTCAAAGCAGGAAAGGGATGATTTCCCTCAGAGTCTCTGAGGGTTACTGATTAACTCAAAAGGAGAGTCCAGTCCTGCAGAGAGAGGACGCAGCCACATCAGGATGGCTGAGAAAGCAGAAGGTGCAATGAAAAGTCCATGAGCAAGAAGGGTCAGAACTGCTGCAGCCTTCATCTATCCTTGCTGCACACACACACACAGACACACTCCTCTCCAAAAGAATTATTTCTTTTTACAAAGATCCCCCAGGGAAGCCCCCATGCTGCTGTTACTGCACCCTCTCTCACCTGATGCGATCCCCATCCTTCTTCTTCAGCTCTGCATCTCTCTGCAGAACCTTCATCAGCTTCTCATACTCCTCCTCGGTCAGGAAGCTCAAGTCCAACATCTTCCCTTCAGTCTTCTTCAGTTCTTTGGGCAGCTGAAGCAACGACACAGCAGGAACTAAGGCAGCCCAGCCTGCAGCAATGCCATGGGCAGCCCCGTGCAGCCCACCCTGGCACGCCAAGCAAGACGCGGCTGGAGGGAAAGGACTTCACACCAGCATGGCTTGGGTGGAAGTTGCGCTAGCACCTGGACTTCCAAGCTCTTCGCTGGCACGTTTCTCTGCACTGCATGCCTTCCCCTGCCAGGAAAATTCTCTCGGCAGAATTCCTCTCCTTCTCTTTTCCTCAGGCAGAGTCGCAGCGCTTCGGAAGCCAACGTCAATCAAACCAAGCCGGGAAGGGGCGAGCTCACCGCGTCGCCTCGCCGGGCTCCTCTCACCAGCAGCAACCCCGGCACCTCTAGCATGCGCCGTCTTCAACTGGGAGCTCTGCCCCCCTGGAGTTCCAGCATCCCTGTGGAGAGAGAACACGGAGATGCCTTCCGCGATAAGCCTGACATATGGCCACCCATGTGTACACTGGGGGTTTAGATTTGTGCTGCAGAACGACTTCCAAAACAAGCTGCCCTGCTTTGCTACAGCTCCCTGGGTGGTGTTCACCTAAACAAGACAATGTTGTACTGGAGCTGCTTTCCCACTAACAGGTAAACAGTGGACTCGGCACGCTACAAGCAAAATATGCGTAGAGATCAGCCAACTGCTCGCTCCCTTTTTACCTCCAGTGGTTTCCACACTTCTTTCTGCCTCAAATGAGACCAAGGACGAGCAGCCAACCTCTGTAAGACCACTGGAAAATGAAAGCACAGCAACCTGCATGTGTCCCTGCTGCCTGCTATGCTATAAAATACCAGAGGCTGCTCATTTTCTAATGTGTGTGCACTTGGCTTTATGCTGCACTGGTATTTGCTGTTCAAACAGGACGGGCGCAGATCACTTAGTGTTTCAACAGACACTGGAAATAGCCAGAGGCTGCAGGGTGTGGAGGAATTGTAAAGCCTCTGCTGCTTTGCTGCTCTTCTACTTCTCCTCTCTCCTGGCTAACTTGAGGGCAATAAGGCACACCTCCGAGGGAGCAGAAGTTCTGCTTGTGTCCATGTAGGCAGTTTCTAGCTCACCAGCTGGGATTTTTCCACTGTTGCCAAGCCCATCAGGTGACTCTGAGTTTCAGCATACTTGGCTTTTTCTCCCAAAGCCACAGCCATGGGAGTCAGGTCATTACAAATGAAAAAATCCCAGCTTTCATGGCAAACACGGTCTGAAAATAGTCAGGCCCATTCCTAACCTCTATTTCTGCATCACCCCTACTCTCTGTCTGGCTAATCTGCCACTCTGAGGATGGCAACTGCAGCCCTCCCAGGGGTTTCTATTTCAGAGCTTACCTAACTGGGAACAAGCAACTTCTTCCTGTTGCTTACCCCAGTTCTCCCTGACAGATGTTAGCCCATCCCACCTGCCATGGGGATGCTCCCTTTGCAGCCTTCCCCACAGAAGCTTACCCTTCAGCCTCCACACTAACCAACCCCAGCTTCTTCAGGTTCCTCAGAGCTGGGGTCTTCATCAGTTTTATCACTCTCCTTTGGACTGTCTTCACATGGTACATCTCTTCCTACCACTGGCATAAGCGAAGTTGAGCACAAGCATTGCAATCAAACTTTGCTCATTTGACATCATCTCAGAGATTGACATTATTTTATGGATGGTACATTCCCGTATGTTTGGGTTTCTTTCATAATGGTGCAACAATACATTAGAAGAGGCATCTGACAATGCTTACAAAGCAACACCACACAACACTGCAGGCTCGTAAAAGGAATGGATATTGTCATAAAAAACTCAAATATTTGAAAATCATTTTGGGAGGGAAGGAAACAACATTTTTATTTGAGGCAAATACAGCTGTGCTTGTCACAGTACAATTACAGCCTTTAAACAGTAATTAAAACCCCCAATGAATCTCTGCTGCTTAAACCTACATTTCACCCAGCTTAGCCCAGCTCTTCCATGCCTGGTTCTCTCTGGCTCTCAGGCACAATCCTACTTTGACATTTACAGAACTATCTGGGGCAGGTTTTATTTTTGAAAAAGTATCTAGGGACATGGTTCTCACACTATTTGCTTCTCTAGAACTTTTATTTATTTTTAACAAATCCATGACGTGTGGGCTGAAAACACTTCAGAAAACAGTTTCAGCAAGACTCATATTTATTCATCAACATGGTAGCCAATTAGAAAAAGAATAAAGGCTGTGGCTTTGTAAAAAAGCCTTTTCTTCCCTGAAAAATGTTTTCTCTTACTGGAACAGTTACTTTAGAAGGAAAAGGTTAACAGAAACCAAACAGCCAACTCCTCCTTTTGTTTGAAATAGTTAAAAATCAAACCACTTAACACACTGGCTGTGGGACTGTGAGCTGGCCCAGCAGCCCACTCCACCAGGAGGTTTTTCTGGCAGCCTCAGGAGCTGCAAAGCTTTGGCCCAGAGGAGCTCACACGGCTGGGAAAGGATCTCCACACGCTCCACGGGGCTGGCACTGCTGCCACTTGAGCTTTTGCAGCCTCTGAGGGGAGCACCATGCTGCTGTGCCTTGGATGCCACAAGGAGAACCCCAGCACAAACAACTCGGGTAGACAGTGATATGGGAGAGTGTGTTATTTGTTTACTTAGGTCTCCAAGCACAATAGGTGAGGGATAAAAGCCCAGTGACATGTACAGCATGTTATGAGGCAGCCACACTGTGCTCTACCTTAACCATCCCTCAATCCTACAGCTCCTACTTACGCTCATTAAGCAGCACCATGCTGCTTTGATTTGCTTTGTTAGATTGAACATAATCCTCTCCCCAGTCAAAGCCTCATTAATGCAGAGTTCAGAGCCCAGGGGGAGGATGCTGTGCACACACCTAAACTGACAGGTCCCTAAGAAAGCCAGGACCCTCCTGGTGTCACACAGACAAGGCCCCTTTCTGCGTGTCCTGCCCAGCCCTCACCTTGCCAGTGCTGAACACAGCATGGAAGGGAAGCACAGAAGTCTTGCAGATCTGTAGAGCTATGATGGGAGTCACTGGTCAGCACTGGGGCAGGTGTTAGCCTAGACTGGGACCTCTTTAAGTTGCAGCACCTTTATTAGACTACTGACGTAAACTGTGACAAGCAAAAAGAAAGTTGTACTCTCCTTCCCTCCAGCCAGCAGGAGACCCCTCCTAGGTGAGAACTGCTCTCTGGCAGTAGGAGCAAAATTAAGAGCCTTGGAAAAATGATTTGTCTGTGTCCAGATTAGCAGCATCTGCTTAAAGGCTGATGCATGCTGTGCAGAACAAACTCAGGCTGCTCTCAGGCTCTGCCCCACCACAGTGCCCCAGTGCAGGGGGAGAAGCCCTGCTGGGTACTGACAAAGCAGATGGGCAAAATGGATGATCATGGCTAAAATAAAGACTAAATCTGGGCAGAGGAGCACACTGGGTGTTCACAGGACTTTCTTCCCTCTAGCTGCTTTTCTGAGGAAGAGAATATCACAAAAATATCAACTCACACACCTCACACTTGTTGACAAATGCTGGGTGTGGTGACAAGCAGAAGCATGAACTATCATGTGTCATAACTGGCTGCATCTCTTACTGTGATAGCTTTTGATTTCTTGTGGCCACCTCCCCAAGAAGCAGCAAACACTCCAGCCTCTGGAGAGGAAAGAGCTGGGATGGTGTGTCACACCACTGTGCAGCTTGGCAAACCCAGAGCCCAAGCACAGGTGGAGAAGTGAGGCATGTTCCATTAAAAAGGCATGCTGGGATGTCTGCATCTTAGCTTGGAACAGACTTCCAGTGTCCAGCTGAAACATAAAGGACAGGCCACACCTGGCTGGTCTGAAGGCCCCTGTAACACACTAGCTTATTTTTCACCAGGGCTAGCAGCCCATGGCTAGTGAGAGTCCAGAGAGGTCTTGTAGTGACTCTGCATTTCACAGATTAATTTTAAGCATTGGCAGTGTCCTCAAAGCCCCACAGTCCCATAGCATCACTACACTTTAAATGAAGAAGTATCTGCCCTTATTTTTAATTGACCCACCACTTGCTTGCTGCATTTGATATCCCCAGTCATTCTACTAGGAAACCCAGTAAGAATTACTCTGTGTTTACCCACTCCATGTCGCAGACCCACGTAACAGGAGGAAGTTTGTTGTTTACTCATTCCAGGTGTTACTCAGGGAGTAACACCATTTGATCATTCCTCAGACCCTTCTCTGCCCTCATCTAGCTTAGTGAAGAACTGCTGAGCAGTGTTTAGGTGCAACAAGGCTTTTCCCAAAAGCAGCAACCACTGGTGTCTTTACCTGCAAGACTGGTTTGGCAGTGCCAGGAGGTGGTGTAAGCCATGCCAGGCTGCAGCTCTGCAGCCAGGAGGGAGACAGGTAATGCCAGCCTTCACAAGGGGCATAGCTAACAGCTCTGCCAGCCCCTTGGAGAGGAGAGCTCTGATTGCCTGAAGAAAATCTAAGCATACTAATAAAAGAATAAACTTTCCCTTCATCAGCTGCTTGGACTGTGCAAAGAGCAGTGTCACAGAATCCCAGCATGGTGGGGGTTGGAAGGAACCTCTGCAGATCATCTGGTGCCACCCCTCTGCCCCAACAGGGTCACCCAGAGCAGGGGGTCCAGGATCACATTGTCCAGGTGGTTTAGAATCTCTCCAGAGAAGGAGACTCAGGTCATGGGCATGTGGCTGTGCCTGCGAGGGAAAGCCCAAAGAGGTGTAGTTCTGGAGTGCTTTCCAAAATAAATAGCTTGACTAACACCATGTGGGGTTTCTGCAGCAGTAAGAGCTATTTATGAAAGAAAGTATGTCACAGATCTCTCACCTGAATTTATACATCCTCTCTCTTGAATTTTTTCTTTTCATTACATGGTGTTGCTTGGGTTTTTATAAGGAACTCTCTTTCAAAAATTTTTATCAGGTGAAAATGCAATGTTTGCCTCACTCAGCAGACATGAAGCAGAGCCCCTTCTGGAAAGGCAGATGCTGAAGGGGCTGCCACCTTCTTGGTGCTGCCATTTTATTTCTGGGAGATTTAACTCAGCCTCAGCTCAAAACAGAACTATGTTAATGCTCTTCAGAACTAACCCAAGCACAAACTGCTCAGATGCACAGTATCAGCTCAGTGCTCTTGCTGTCATCTGCCTACAGACACGAATTATCTATAGACCATCTGCAGGGCACTTCAGTCTCAGTTCTGATTTCTGAGCCTTCCCAGTGCTGCATGTCTTCCCCAGTGCTGAGGTGTGCACAGATTAATAATACACACCAGGGGCCAAGCAGATGGATGCCCCATCTCTGGAAGTGTTCAAGGCAAGTTGAATGGGGCTTTGTTCAGCCTGCTCTAGTGGAAGGTGTCCCTGCCCATGGCAGGAAGGTTGGGACGAGATGATCTTTAAGGTCCTTTCCAACACAACCCCCTCTGTGATTCTATTTCATTAACTGGATGCTGCATTGCACACAGAGGCAGAGGATGAATTTAGGATCTTTAACCTGATAATTTGGTAGTCAGGGCCCACAAATGATGACAGCATTTAACACTCCAGTTTCATCACCTAGGTCAGTGTAAGACCATCCAGACCCACCACACCTTTGAGACCTGGAGCTGCACACAGGTCCATGTAATAGAGATATGAAACCATCCCTACCCAAAACATAACAAAGCCCGGAACAGGCAATACTGATCTCACAAGGTTATTCATAGCCAGATGAAAATAGCAGCAAGCTGGAAAGGCTGCCTGCCTCTGTCCATACCCCTTCATCCCATCCTGTCACAATGTAAGGAAATAACCTCCTTTTGCTTTACAATGTGTGGACATTCCCCAGTACCCTTATTAGTCAAGACAGCTCCAGTAGGGCAGGACAAACCCCAAAGCAGTATTGTGTAAAGAATGATGGATGTGGCCCTGGCACCCACAGTCACTCTCCAGCTCCCAGTGCATGCTGTAGTTAACAGCTCCAGAAAGCACCAAAACTGCCAAACCTGTGCAGAGTATGTGCTCAGCCTTGTGCTGTCTCCTGCTGGAGGATCCAGCCCCACTCTTCCTCTCAGTTGATGTCTTCTGCTGAGAAGCCAGAGGCAGCCAGATGTGTGTCTCTTAGATCCATGGCAGCTCCACTGATGCAACTGCTCCATTTTACACATGGACAAACCCTCAAGGTGCAATAATACAGGTAGCAATGGTATTGCACAAGCTTATAAACACTGCTCTTAAAGCATCAAATTGCTGAATAATAGTGAATACAGTGTGTAACCTCCACACAGAAATGCAGGTGCTCCCCAGGCAGCCAAGGGCTGTCCTGTTGCAAAGGCTGATGGCCAAACAGCAGACACCCTGGCCCAGGTATATTCTGCCTGGGGCCACAATCACACCACTAACCCTCTTTCTCCCTCTCTGTGCACACATCTCCCCTCTCACTGCCATGAAATAAATACATAAAATACCTGCCTTTTTGGTCACCATTGCAAAGCAAAGCTCCACAGCATCATGGCAGCTCCTCCAAGTTGCATCATGTTCTCATCATTTGCAGTATGAAACTTGTAGCTATGAACTGTCCTGTCCTTCACAGACCCAGAGCAGCTGTGAGCTATGAGAACAGAGAATAAATTTAATAGAATTGTTTTCTGAAAAGATACTCCACTAAAAATGCTGTGGCTGCACTGCCTGCAGTATTTTGTCTGACTTGTCCCAGTGAAAGGACAGAAAAGAGGTCTACTGTTGCCACCCAAAACACTCCTAAGCAAAGTCACACAGCAACGGCCTTCAGATGAGAGACAGCTGATAAGATAAAGAAGAAAATCAAACATAGCAGGCAGTTGTGGTGTCCCAGAGCAGTGCCTGTATGCACACATCTGTTACCAGCACACAGTGAATGTCAAGGCCAAATTCTGGCAACCCCAGGCTGGCTTTGTCTTGCCTATCTCCAAATGCCCAAATGACTCCAGATCAGCTAATCACAGACTTTACACAGGTATTTCTCTGTTCAGCAAGGGCTGCACATGACACAAAGTGGACACAACAACAGGCAGCTGGTGCCTACCAACAGCCACCAGTAAGGGCAGCTCTTGGAGGGGCAGGCTGGGACAACAGCTCTGACCCTGGCAATGGCTCCTCACTCCCATCTGCAACCCAGAAGAAGAAATACTGCTCAGTTCATTGTGAGCACTGCCTTGGGTGGTTTCTCTTGGTTTCTGTCACTGTCTCACTTTACACTTTCCAATAATGTCCAGCACTATGAGAATCTCAGCTTTTTATTAAAATCTTTTTCCCCCTTCTCCCCCCAGGCAGCTTTAGCAAAGGATGCCCATTGATCAAGAATGGCCCTGAAATGCTCTTAGGCACATAGGAATTGCAGGAATTTATCAGAGCTAGAAGGTCTCTAGCCCAGCCTCTTGAGAGCAGCCAGTAGAAAATATTTTAGAACAATACAATGTTAAGCCCAAAAAAAAAAAAAAAAAAAAAAGTAAACTCCCTTATTCAGTGTATGTGGGGAATGCATAATTGAGGAAATGCTCCACTGACCACATTAGAAGCAAGTGAATGCTGCTTATTTGCACTCAGCCTCAGAAATATCACTGCTTCTGAAGAAGGTATGAGGCTCAGAATATTACAGAAGGTTTTGCTGAGGCTTCAGTTTCCTTTTGTAAAGAAGGATCATAAGGATTTTTCTCCCTTATGCATTTCTACCCAATGCAATGTAACTGTAACATAAGGAATTACCTACACTGAACTCTACCCATCTCCTTCAAGCAAGGAACAGCATGGGTGGAATTTGCATTCCATACAATTTACTTCCTTTTATCCATTTTTAATTAAATGAACCATCCTACAGCTACCTCCTACGGTAAACAAAAGACTGAGCTTCTCAGTCTTCATTATTTCCTAGAGCCAGCATCACCAAAGAAACAGCCATCAGAGGAGAAGTGTGACTCACACTCCTTGAGGTTGATAAGGCCTTTTACTGGTAATAAACTGATAATCCAACGCTCTAGTTTAAATATTTGAGACTTTTGTTTATCTCATAGGTGGTGACTATTTGCAGATCTTGCAGGATGTAGTTCATTGTAATTCTGCAGATTGCCAAATAGCACAAATAAACAAGCACAGCCACCTGGGCCACCCAGAAATCCTCTAATACCTCATTGAACACGGATAGTCATGTCCCAGCCACAATTATTTCAGAAGCCTTACTCTCTCACCTAGGCAGAGCCCCTCTACCTCCATCCAGCCCTGGCACAGGCTTTGGGGGAGGTGAGAAGGAAGCATTCTCACACCAGCACTAAACCCACCTTGCTTTGGTGTTTAGACTAATCACCCCCTGACCCCACCCTTCCTCAGAACCTGGATAGTTTTGATATGAAAGAGAGAAATGGAAGGTAAGTTTTGGTTCAGTTCAAACAAACAAACTGCTGGTCTGGAAGACAAAGCAACCATGAGAACTTCTGGCTATTATTTTTGACCCTGAAAAGTATTTGCTGACCTCAGCTTTGTTTCCTTCCAAAGGTAATTTCTCCACATTTGCCTCCCATGGTGCCATGTCACAAATGGCTTTCTGACCCTGCTTGTTATGCCCCAGTAACACTGAGCTTGCAACACCTGACCAGTCACTTGCAGCAGGTTAGGAGCCCTCACAAGCAGAAGCCACTTTGCTGAAAAAAAAAAAACCAAAACCCAACAGCAAACCAACAGAAACCTCTGGTTTTGTAATATGCTGGGAGCTCAGAAGTAAAAAAATATGTGATGCCCAATTCCTTTGCCTGCTGAGCTCGTTGGCATAAGGCAGTGTGGTGCTAAAACCCACAGGGAACCAGTGCTGTTGGTTGAGGACACTGCAAACCAGCATCCTCTGTGGGTGAGCTTGGCTGAACTGCTGTCCCAGTCCTGCCCATTTTCTCCTCTTTTTGCAACAAGGCAACTTGATTTTGGTTCAAGAGTCACTAAGAAGCACTTAATTCTCAATATAACTTTGCTGCTGCTGACCCCCTTCCAGGACAGCCAGGTGCTCCTTCCAGCTCTGCTGCAAACATGGATTATTCTCTTTCTCCCCCCTCACCTCTGAAGCGTAGATAAGAATATTGATTTAAATGGAATCAAAGCGAGCCTGCTGTACAATGAGCACTTTGTCCACCTCGTGCCACACTGTGGCAAGGGCTGCCTCTTTCCCAGTGATGGAGGCCCATTAGAGGGACATGATTTATGAATTCAGGAGGAAAAAAATGAGTTTGTGCTTCAATTACAGAATTGTGCAGGAGAGCAGAAACTTGGATCCCCAAGTGGAACTTCTCAGATTATTCTGCCAAAAGTGGAAGAGGGAGGGAGAGAAGGGTAAAGGAGATGGGTTCAGTCCTCAGAGCCAGCTGGTCCTTGTCTGCTAATGCCCTCAGAGAGCTTTCACAGTGGTAGGACAGCAGAGCTCCTGACCATCCCCTGTGTCTGCCCAGGGGGCAGAGAATGGTCACTTGAGAAGAAGCAGCCTCATTGCAAACCATTTGATTTTTAAATTATTCACTGACAAAGAAACCCAAGAAAGACATAACAAACCAAACAGCAATGGCCACAGGTTGCCATCACTTACATAACAGCATCGATCACATCGGAGAGCTGGCTGCAGAGGGGCAGAAATTAATAAATGCTGTTCTTGTTGCCATGCCAACTATTTACAACAGTGAAGTGTGGATAAGGAAGTAAATAAAACCAGGATGGATGGGGGGCGGTTATGGAAATACAGGGAAAAAAAAGTAGAAATCACAAGGAAGTGACACTTCTTGTTCCAGGTTTTTCACAAGTAAGTTACAAAATGAAGTGAGGAACCAATAATAACAAGAAGCATGCTACAAAGCATCAGAAGTACCCCTTATTCTGGAGCATTTTCCTCTTTTTTTTCTCAGTTTTTCACATCAGATTTTCTCTAGACACAGTCTGATCTCTCCCCTCTGAAAACCAGCAGCCGCCTCACAGACTTACTTCTATTTAATAAAGGTCACAAACCTACTCTGTGGCTCACTGCCAAAGGCCTTGATAACAAAGTCACCAAAGCAAGATAAAATACACTTTTCTTTAGGCAACAGCCCGAAGACCTGTCCAGGGTCAGGAGTGCAGTGCCCCAAGCCATGGCAGGGTCCTGCCAGCCCGGCCCCCCCAGAGCTGCAGCGCTGGCCCCAGGTCTCAGCCTGGGACCCCCCTCTGATCTCTGCGGTGCCGTCAGCCCGCGGCCGCTGAACAAGATGCGTTGCTCGCACGGAAAGCTGCTGCTCCAGCACCGCCTGCACCTGCCGCGATGTTCCCCACCCGCATGCCCAGTGTCCAGGCACCGACGCCGGCCCCGCTCGCCTTCCTTGCCCGCGGGCTGTCCGCTGCTCCCGTGCCCGCCGGCAAACCCTGTGCCCCACGCCTGCGGTGCCCCACGCCTGCGGGACCAAAGCGTGCCCGCCGTAAGGTCCCACTGACGGCAACCCCTGCCCCGTGCCTGGAGGGGAGGCTCCGGACCAGACCCGGGATCCGTGGGCACCCGGGCACGGCTGGCTCCGGCTGCTCGCTTTGCTACCAGACCTGCGGCTCCGCTCCCCACGGGGCGAGGGCAGCGGTACCTCAGCTGTCACCCAGCGGACCGGGCGTTCTCCCGGGCGGCGGGACAGAGCTGGCCGGAGCCGCCGGTAGCGGGAGGTGTCGGGAAGCCCCGTCCCGCGGCCGCTCCCGGGACGCGCCGAGTTCCCGCGCACAGACCGGGGCGTTCAGCCCCGCACGGCCCGGCCCGGGGGCTGCGCACCCGCCCCCCACAGACACGGGACAGACCCCGGGACGCACGGAGCCCCCAGCAGCCCTTACCTGCCCTCGGCGGCGTGGGGCGAGGCCATGACCCGGGGGCGGCGCTATCCCTGGGGGCGGGGCCCGGGCAGCGCGGGGCTATGGCCGGGGGCGGGGATATCCCCTCGGGGCGGAGCCGGGAACGGGCGGGGCGCTGCTCCGTGGGCGGGGCCGGGGTAGCGCTGCTAAAAGCCCGGCCCGGAGCCGCGAATGGCCAGAGAAGGAGATGGGGTCCGGTCAGGATCCTTTCAGTTTCCTCAGCTGTAGTTTTTCCTTATTTTATACGTTTTGGCTTGTAAAGACAAGGTGTCAGGAGAGGTGTGGGGTGTGGGGTGTTGGGTGTTGGGAGAGCAGAAGCCACGCTGCCCGCCTTAGCCCCAGCTCTCCACCCAAGGCAGCTCTGGCACAGAGCAGCCCCGCAGCCGGGTCGCTCAGAGAAGCACCTCGGCAGCCACTGGTCTGATTGTGGCTCCCATGTGGCTCCCCTCGGGATGGCAGGGTTGCCTTTTTCTGAATAAAACACATCCCTCTCCCCTCAATCTGTGCCCAAGGGGTGATGGAGAGGGATGCTGGGGGCTGAAGCCCATCTTGAACAAAGAGTTCAAACCCAAGCCAGCAAAAATGAAGCTCTGAGTTAGGATCTGAAGGCCCATTCCCAGCAATTCCAGTTTATTTGGATTCCTACCTACATCCCTGTGTTTAGCTCTTTAAGGTAATCTAGACCCATGGCACTGCCCTCCTTCCCCCTCAGTGCCCCACTGGTCTCCATCCCCTCACATCAAGGCACAGCCACTAAGATGGCTTGATTTGATGACATGACTGTCCCTGTTTTTAAAACAGGGAGATGAAGGACACAAAGCAAAGCATCTTGTCCACAAGTCCAATCTGTCCCCAGCAGCACCACTGACCCACTCATTGGCCCTGAGACAAAACCCACTGGTCTGTCCAACAATGTCCTGCTCCTGGGTCACCCCCCAGGATCTGCAAGCCTGAGCCTCTGTACCATGGGATTAAAGGATTTGTTTGAAAAGAGGGACATTAAGAGTTCAGGACATGGGAATATTTGTATTGGGGTATTTGTTTTCCCACTGTAAATGCTGATTTCCAGCTGCAGTAAAGCAGAGTCACACTCATGATCTGAGGGAGCTGAAATAAGGTTGGAGGCAGCTGGGTCTTTCCTCCAGCTCAGGTAAACTGAGAGCTGGGGAAACAGAGACAGCTCTGCCCATGGCCTTCAGCTCCTTCACTTACTCCTTCCAGTGGTGTCTTTAGGCTATAAAATGGAGCAGTGGCTTTCCAGGAAAATAGATAAAGTCTTCCTCCTGACCCTACCATTAACTTCACATAGTGTCATGGAAATTACTTAACTTTCCTACATCTCAGCTCCAGTCAATGTCAATAACAGTAAAGCCCATTGAGAGCAGTAAGAGCACTCACTGTGTTATTACAGTAAGTTGGCTTGGCTGCTCAGAATCCATTCTGAGGTTTCAGCATAAAATTAATCAGTGCCAACTGGATTCTGCAACTGCAGGAAGAATGTTGATAGGAGAATTCAACAGGTACAATATTGCTCAGATTTACAGCCTGTGCTTTCAGATCAGTTACCTTAAGCCCAGGCCACGATAGCTTGTGCCTGATAATGAGTGTAAAAATAACAACCCTACAGCATGTAGTAAACTCCAGATGTGACAGACACTAAGTGCCCAAACATCACTATGAGTTTGGATTTCTGGGTGCTGGAGTCAATGCTTCTGCAGCAAGCAGAAGTAACAGCTTAAAGGTTTTAATTCTGGCCAGTCCTGCTCAGCAGTAGAGAAAAATGTGACTTGGAAGTGAGTAAACACAGACACATGGAGCCAACTTTACCATGGCCTGGAAAAAATCAGTGAAGAAATGCATTTTCTTACTGCAGCTACTCGTGTGTTTCTCACTCCAGCTACTCCTGTGCTCTTCTCAACTTTCAGTCTTCCAGTGTCTTCACAAGAACAAGGGGCAGAAGCCACGTGAAAGACTAAAATAGGAGGCAGAGATGGTAGAAAATCAGATGTGCTGCTCCTGTGCTGATCTCTATTTAAGCTTTATGGTCTGTATCCCAAAATGAACTCCCGATTCAAGAGTAACATTTGGTCTATTAAGCTTAAACTACTGGGAGGTGTCTTGATGCTGGGAGATGCTGATGGCTGCCTGTCCTTAAAAGTTAAGGAGCATCTCCAGAGATCAGCTGGCACTTATGGCCCATGTGCTACCCTGGTGATGGGTATTGAGAAGATCAAGAGAGGGATGTCAGTATTAAGGGTGATATTGGCCAAGTGCATAAATCTTGATGCCTGGGAAAGGAGACCAGGCATCCATGAGCTGGACCAGTGCCTCTGGCTCTGTGGGTCTGGCTGAGGATTCCCCACTGCCCTGGAGCACCCAGCCCTGTGAAAAGCAGGAATAAGAGAGGACTCAGCAGGTATTAAAAGAGCCTGGGGCTTGCCCCAAGACACCAGGGCTTCTTGCAATAACTGGTGCATTACTGCTCTGCCAGGGATCTGTCTCTGGAGGTGCTTCCCCCCTTTGTGCCAGGGTTGAAGTGACAAAGGTTTGTTCATTCATACTCAGGAAGGGAGAAAAGTCCCCCCAAACCTACACAACTTTTCAGAGTACAGTGGATGACTCCTCTTTAGATCACATGCACCTTTACCTTGGATGAACATTCCTTTTGTACTCTCACCTACACTGGGAGCTCAGCAACACAGCCTAACACAGTCCCTTGTTCTCAGTCTTCTTTCTGTGCTATCCTTTCTCTTAACTCAAAATCCATTAAGGCCAGAGTGTTTTTAGTATTTTTAGCTGTGACTTTCAAAAGGCTGCCAGAAACGAGCTGAAAAGTATATAGCAGTGTGATTAATTCTCTTGGTGTTTCTTCCTGATTTGGCTGAGTGTTACAGGAATCTAAATGTGGAAGCAAGACAAAAAATCACCAAGCAACTACTTCACTGGGGGGTTTCATTCAAATTTTTGCTATCCCAGTGGGTCTCTAACTTTCTTCCCCAGCTACATAACTGCAGAACTAAAATTCCTGGAGCACCAAGGGAAGAATATGGTGCTTGTAGATGCCATTCACTTCCTAATGTCTTGTCACAAAAATAGTATACTGAGAACAAACCGCCTCTCATTTATTTATTTTTTTTAACTGGGTGTTCAAATTTTAGTTCACAGCATGCCAGAATGAAGGCACAGCTAAACATCCCCTGTCCATCAGTGCAAACACACCAGCAGCAAGCCATAAACACAAATGCAGACTCTAAAGAAGAAAAAAACCACAGCAATAAATCTGGGTATGAGCAGGATCCTACACTGGAACTGTGAATCTTGGGCCATACAGGTACAGAATAGCAATGTGGCTCTTCAGCCACATCTCTTGCATGTCTCACATGGCTAGAGAAGGAAAGTCATGTAGCAGACAAATCCAACAAGTACAATTCAGTGCAGGTTGACTGAAGCTACATGAAGCTCATCCAGTTGAAACCAGCTAAGACCATGGCCTTATTTTATTTGGCACTGTGGACCTCAATTTTTTACTGATGAAAAGCTGAGCTGTTTTAATCAAAAACTGAGGCTCTGTGTCCTTTCCACTGTAAGGTATAAATCTATATTTGTTGGCAGTAAGAACTATGAGAGATTTTTGATGTTATCTTGCCCAGCACTGCTAACATTGTAATTTAAGAAATGTTAATTTAGTAACAGTTTTACAAGATATATTGGCTCATATTTCAGATAATTTTCTGACAGTCTTACAAACCACGTGGCCCAAGTCATGGGAAAGATGTTACTAATTGCTTACAACAAAGCCAACAATTTTCATAGGGCCATCACTTTTCATCCCAGCTGCCAGTGACAGAGTGGGATGGCAAAGTGCCCACAGTCACCCATGGATCAAGCAACAGGAGGAGCCTGAGGCTGCACCTGGTTCCTGGGGCAAGGGCCAGACTCATATCTGTAGTGAGCAGAGCTGGTTACTAGAGGTGAGGCTGCTCTGTAGAAATGAACTCAGGTACCTGTAGAGATTAATCACCCCATCCTACCACAGGTGAGGAAGAGCTTGGAACTTCTTCCTGAGGTGCCTCATCTTCTTTCACTGGCCACATAAGGAATGCCAGGGAATCCCACCTTGAAATGAGCTAAGTGGAGTCTGATCCCACAGCACCCATGGGTTTTAAGGCTTATCTCATCCCAGTGCCAGCTAAGTACCCATGCAAATCCTGGCAGGCACAAAGAAAATCCTTCTGGAAAACAGACCTACAAGCCTGAGACCTCCAACTATGTGTCAAGACAGGTATTGATCAGTGTTAGTAGAGGAAAGAGAGGAGACTTGACATGCACAAGATAGACCAGCACTGATTGTATTCTGATATATACTGTTCTGGTTGCAATACATTCCTTTGTGGCCATGTGTGTTTAGGTTGAGGGCAGTGCTACCTCAGAGTGAAACCACCACAGAGTTTGCTGAGACCACCAGTGCTGCTCCAGTGGTTATCTGAGGATTTAGGCTGGGCAACCTGTGCCTGTGGCAAAAAGCATCCTGAGAAATCTGTCCTCTGGCTTCCAAGACATGCAGTAACCCAGCTTACAGCAACAGACAACATGGAGCAGAAGTGACTCCTCATAGAGAAAATTGGCAAAGCTTTATCTTTCCCAGGCAGAAGTGTGTTGTTGGTGGTCAAGTGCCACTGCCTGACATCCCTTCCACACCCTGTCCCTGCCTGCCCCCGGGTGCTCTGCAGGCTCCCTTGGTGTCAGCAGGAAGCCATCAGAAATACTTGTTTGCTGCTAACTGGCTTTTAAAATGCACTATGTTGTAAGAGGAAACAATAGTGTCTCCTGTTGGGAACGCATCCTGGAATGACTTTATAAACAAGCAAACCATAAATCTTTCATACAGAGGTTTCTTTGACACAAGGGAGTTTGCTGCCCTCTTGCAGCCCAAATGACACTGTAAAACTGGATTTCTCTTTGGTTCTGACAGGGTGTCCTAAGTAAAGGCTACACTGCAGCAGGGAGCCACACAAGGAAGGATAACACCGAGGTGATTATCTTAAGAGTGATATCTTAAGATTTTCCTATGCAACTAGAAGGATAGAAACAGCCTTTCCTTAAAGAAAGAGCAAATGTAAACAGATTTGCTTGTTATTGAGCACAACCAGAGGTAGGGATTTAGGGGAAAACATTCATTATTACACAGTTCATGATAACTTTGACCATCCTGGTGCACCTTAGATCAATGTCTCCTTATGTAAAATATTATCCTGATGAAAATCAGAGGCTAAACATCATCTTTCTAAAGGTTGTGTGTGTGGTGGTGTCTGCCTGTCCCTCAGACCTCAGCTCCACAGCCACACACACGGGCCCAACCTCCACACTACAGCAGCCTCGCTGATGCTCCGGGACTCACATCCAGCCTGCAACTGACCCTTTGCAAGGTCAGGGTCTTGCTGTCCCAGAAAGGCACTTGACATGTAATGACTGCCAGCAATGTACAACCACTGTAATTCATCTGCTACAGGTCAATTGTCAACTGGGGTGTGACCTGACACCCAAAAATCACATGGAATTGAATAAACAGCTTTTTCTAAGGATGCAACAACAGCAACCATGATGGATGCTGAATGGAACAGTCCCAGCTGGATACATGACATTAACCTGCAGAACGAAAAGCTAACACTAATTCAATACCAGCCACATCACTGGTGCTGACAGAGAAGTCCCTGAACTGGGCTTTAAGCTGTCATTTCTTTCTGGGGGCTGTCTGCTTATAGAATTGGAAGCCTTTCAGCATTTCATCCAGGCTCCAAGAACATTTCACTTTACTCATTGAACAGCATAGAAAAGGCCACCCAGTAGGAGTTTTACATCATCCCTGGCACAGAAGCAATACTCAGTGTTTGAGGAGGAAAAGAGCAGAAGGAGACCCAGTGCACTGCTGCTAATTTGACAAAGCAATTTGACTCCTTGGGGACACTGCCTGTGGCTTTTTGCTTTTCCTCACGAGACCCTGGGAATTAGAGTAGATTAAAAACCCAGTTTGTTGCAGCAAATCAAGTGCTCTGAAGCCACAGAGGTGCAGAGAAGCCCAGCTGGGCAAGTGGAGGGGCCTGCAGGGAGGGACTGTTGTGCAGCACCCCAGGTGCCCATGGGCATGGGGCCTTGCCAAGAGGCACAGAACAGTGCCCAGTGTTCTGCAGCACCCACCAGCCTGGCCCAGGGGAGACCAGCTGTGATGGGGGAGCAGCTACATGGCCACATGCAGCAAACATGCAGGGCCCAGCCTGGCTGGAGGCAGCTCCTCCCCACCTGAGGGAGCTGGGCTGGGGGGCAGGAGCTGGTGTGCAGCGTGGCACAGCTACCAGCCATGGGTAGTTAGTGGTTTCTCCCCAGTGGGATGTGTTTGCACAGATGCAAACCCTGCTGCTGCAAGGGAAGGTGTGACAGGGATGGACCGGTGTGGGGCTGGGCTGCCCCACTGCTTTTATGAGCTCATTTGGATCAAATTGCTGCACCAACTGAATTAGATGGTTGTTCTTCAAAGGTTAATACCCTACACACCATTAACATTCATGTGTTTTTCAGATGAAGTCATCTAATTGCTTTCCCAGCTGCTCCCATGATGTACAGGCTGCTGACAGTGTCATTTTCCATTACTTCCCTCCACTTCTGCTGCCAGTTTGATCACCGAAGGATAACAAGTGCTTCCAAAAAAATGTGAACTGCTAACACACAGTGGGTAACAAAGCTGCTGGGCTACAGGATCTGAGTCCTGATCAGTTAATGGATAACTTTGCTTGTCTGCCACAAGCCAATCAAAGACATGACAAAAAGTGCTCAGGTTTCTCTCGGCTGCTCTTTCATGTTGTTTTTATTCAGGAGAGCTGATCTTCTGCTCAACAACTCCATCAAATCACATCCATCACATCTCATCATTACACTGTCGTACTCAGTGTAATTAAACTAATTAAAGCAACTCAAATGAGATTATTGACAAAGAAGGGTAGGAAGTATGGTATTATTCTTATTGAGAATTAAAACCAACTACTCAAATAACCTTCTCCCAGTACAAAGCCCCTGGGGCACTAAGCAAGCAGTTGCTCTCAGTTCACACCAGCTTGCTCACCTTAACACACCACAGCATTTCCAAAGCTCTGCTCCACTTCAGGGAATCCAGAGTCTCCCCAGAAAGCATTCATCCCAAGGAGCTAGCACTGGAGCCATGGTGGGAAGCCAGGCTCCAGCCACCAACAGGCACCCCACAGCAGGAGAATTGCAGCTGAGGGAAAACGAGCTCTACACCATCAATTATTAATGGCATATACAACTGTTATTTCACCTCCAAGAAAGAGGCCACAGCCTCACTGAGTGTAGGCTCCTTCAGAGGGCAGCCGAGTTGCAGCAACTGGACATGGGAACAGCTTCCCCAGAGACTCCAGTTCCCTCTGGGGGCCAGTCATGTGCAGTAAAATGGAAAGGATTGGCACCCAGGTGAAACTCGGGCAGGCAAAACAATGCTCAGACATCAGAGGCCACCTTAGTCTCTTTCCTAAACTGGGGCACACCAAAAGCAAAGAGATTTTAGCAATTCCTCCCTACTTAGAATAGGGAGCAGATGAGGTCAGTGCTGAGGTCTCCAAGCATTTCCTTGAAACACTGAGAATTAAAAGCTAGCTATTTTGCAAAATAATGACATTGCCTTGTATTTATTTGACAGCATTGGTGTTTGAAAAGCACCAAATACTGCTTTAACAGCTACCCACCCATACCCCCTGTTTCAGAGACAGCAGAAGCAGGCTGAAAGCAAAAGAGTTCAGCAGAGTTTGCATTAATTTTATGCCAAGTTTCAATTTGGCACAGTAACCCAAAAATTACATTACCATACCTGTTAAGGCAAGCAGGCACCATATAAATTATACAGTTATGTTCACTCTTAAGCTGAAAGCATTTTTCACTTTGGACAGGTACAACAAAGGCTGCCAAACTGAAGGAACAATTTCACTTCAAGGTTTCAGAAACTTTTTGTCATGGTTTAACCCCAGCCAGCAACTAAACCCCATGAAGATGCTTGCTCACTCCCCCCCAGCTGGGATGGGGGAGAGGACTGGGAGGGTAAAAGTAGGTTGAGACAAAGATGGCTTAATATGTAAAGCAAAATCTGCTCACAACAAGCAAAGCAAAACAAGGAATTAATTCACCACTTCCAGGTGTTCAGCCATCCTCAGGCAAGCTGGGCTCCATCACATACATGTAAAGGTTGTTTGGGAAGACAAATGTCATCACTCCAAACACCCTTCCTTTCCTTCCCCCCCAGCTTTATATGCTGAGCACAGTGCCATCTGGTCTGGGATATCCCTGTGGTCAGTTGGGCTGTCCCAGCTCTGTCCCCTCCCCATGTCTTGTATCCCCATCCTGCTAGCTGGGGAGTGAGGAGCAGAAAAGGCCCTGACTCTGTGTGAGCTCTGCCCAGCAAAACCTAAAAAGGAAAAAAGCCCATAACAATAACAGTTAATCAGATGCATTGAAAAGTTTATGCAGGCAGGACAAATTCAAGGGAACAACTGTACACAGCCAGCCCCACCTTACTGGGATGCATCCTGAAGTGGAGAGCTTCCTTTAGTTTTGACACCTGAGCCACAGAGCATAAACAGATTCTATGATGGTTAATTCTTTAGCATGCCCCAGCTAGGTGCACAGCTCCTTAAAACTCACCATTTACACCAGCACCACAACAGCTGCAGAACCATCCCTCTGCTCCTGCAACAAAACTCTCTCTAGTGCTGCCATCATCCTAGTCCAGCACAGTGCCAGGCAGCCCAGTCCTGGGTGAGGTGGATGCTACACCAGCAGCCCCAGGAGGCCTGGGACAGCATCACAAGCAGCTGCTTCTCTGCTTTTTTAGGCTTTTCACAGGACAGAAGGCAGGGAAGAGAGAGGGAGTGTTATCATCAGCCCGAAAGGCTTGAGTCAGACCCACATCTTTCTCCAGGTGTTTATAGTACACCAGGTCCCCCCGGGCCTGGGATGGCTAAATAAACACTGCTGGGGGTACAGGTGTTAGTGTGTTACACACAAACAACTCCATCTGCAGCAGCTGTCAACTTCCTGCAGCCCACAGAGGATGAGAAAACATCTGACATCCTCTGTGTCTGTCAAACAGGCCTCATCAGATGGCAGAGCTCTAGCAGATCTCTTAGCAAGATCCCACTGAACCACATGGGCCTGCTCAAGCAGGTCCAGGAGAGGACCACACAGATGATCAGCAGGGATGGAACATCTCCCCAGGCTGAGAGAGTGGGGGTTGTTCAACCTGGAGAATACTCCAAGAGGACCTTATAGCAGCTTTCCAGTACTTAAAGGGGGGCTACAGGAAAGATGGAATGGATTTGTTATCAGAGAGTGCAGAAGCAGGGTAAGGAGTAACAGTTTCAAACTGAAAGAGGCTAGATTTAGACAAGATATCAGGGAGAAGTTCTTCACTGTAAGGGTGAGGAGCCACTGCAACAGAGAAGGTTGCCCAGAGAAGTTGTGGATGCTCCATCCCTGGAAGTATTCAGGGCTTTGAGCAACCCTCTGCCCCAGATTTGCCATCCCTCTTCTGCAAGCAGCATCTGGATGGGGTGGGTGCAGGAGTGCCCTGCCAGCCCTCTCCACAGCTGGTGGGAGCCAGTGGTGCTGTGCCCACAGCACCCCAGGAGCACCCTCCATGGCAGGACAGGAGCAGTGGGTGGGTGTGAAGAGCCTGTGCTTTCCTCCCAGTACTGTGGGCAGAGGGGCACCCTGAGCCACCCACCGGGGACAATGTGATAAAGACCATTTGGGTGCTTAGGAGGGTGTCTGGCTGGGGGCTGCACTTCTGTGGCCAGGGTGTATTTATCCTCTGCAGCTTTTACAGGGACACACAATTCTCTTGGATTCCACAGTCCTCACCTAGGATGGAGACATTTTCTTAGCTTTCCTCAGGAACATCTTTCTCTGCATTAAGCCCCCAGGCTATTGCAAGCCTGTTGATTTCCATTTCCAAGCTTTTCTTATGATTGTTTTCCAGCTACAGCTCCATGCTGGTTTCCTTTTCTTTGGTTCCTTTAGAAGAGGAGCAGTTGTCTGTACAGGGAAGTGCTGTGCCTGCCAATGCTGCTGTTTTCCTTTGATGGAAAAAAGGGGTCTGATTTGAGTTTGTGTCTGCCTTGGCTACCTGCTTGTTCACAGCAGAATCAAAAACACACTGAAACTTCGCAGCCTGCTGCCTTTCCTTGGCTGGGAAGAGGAGAAAGATGGAAGGGTACCTTGCATCTGATTTTCCCTGAACACTTTCAGACTTTATCTTCCTCCAGACAGCTGAGGCCAGCCAGTGATGGGATGAAGGCAGCCTTCTCTGGGCGGCTGTGTGTGATCTGGCAGGGACTGCTGCCACAGGCACAGCAACAGTGAGGTTGTGAACTAATTTTTAGGCAGCAAACATTCCAGCAGAAGTGTATCAATAGTTTTTAGACAACAAATAAAGCTGTGCAATAAGCAAGCAAACTGGAAAGTGCATTTGAAAGGCAAGCTAATGATGGATTTAGAGGCTTAAATAAAATTTTTACTGTAATGGTTTGAATCTTTAATTACTTTCTGTCTTCATCCCCAGCAATCAAATGCAATACTAAACTAGAGAGCTTTATAAATCACATTATACTGGGCTTGATGTCTTTGAGCAATCACATATTTAGGGTATTTTAGGAAGACAAAGCCATTGGAGTGCTGCTGAGCTTTGTCAAGTTAAATGTGGAATTCTACAGGAAGTTCTTTAATTAGGTTTCAGGTCAATAGAGGCAACCCCTAAACCACATGGCAGTGCTTGTCTGGGTGATGCTGCCTTGCTCTGGGTGTGCCTCTGGGCTTCATTTTCTTAATGGCTGACACTTGCATTAATAGAGTGACTATAAGGAAGTTTCTTGGAAGGGAACATTTCTGAACATGTCTCAGTGTACATAGATTTGAGTCACTAGGTCTGTTAACATACAGCTCCTGGTACGGGCCCCTTCCCTGTTATCTGGAGATAATTTGCTCCAACAAAAGGCAAAGTGACTGCTGCCATTGCTGCACTCTGGCAGTGTAACTTAACCTTCATCATCATCAGAATAAAGCAGATCTTGCTGCCTGTGTTCAGTTCTCCTCCTGAGGTGACATTTGTCCAGGCAGTGCTGCTCTCTAGGAGCAAACTCAGCAGCTGACAGGTACCATCTATTACTTTCACAGGAGGATAACCCAGGGGGTCTTGGAAGATTAGTGTCAGGGCACCTGCTTCTGTTTTGCCCCAGGCTGGTAATAATCAAAAAGAAATGCTACTGGTGTTCAGTATCCTCTGTGAAACAGGATTGCTGGCTGTAATCATTCACTACCAGATGTACCCACTCAGTAACTGGCAATCTAAGCCCTGCATCCCAAGCTGAAATGGGTGCAAATCAGTGCAGAAGTTGTTATTGGCTCCTCCAACTGAGCATTTCACCCTCCAGGAATGGAGTTCTGTCATCATGTCAGAGATGTAACTGCCAAAAAGTGAATATAACAAGGAGAAAATATATATTAGCTGAGGGTGCCTCAAGTGCCAGAGAAAGGACATTAGTGTTGATAAATGAAGGGAATTTGAGGAGACACTGATGGTAAAGACACAGGATGGTGCAGATGTGTGCTGCTCTGTAGCGCAGGGTGGCAATGTTTTTTGCATCTTGAAAATAGCTTTCTTCTGCAAAGGATCAGTGCTCTGTCTAGTCAGACTTCTTCTGGGTATTAAGGGGCTGCCACAGGAAATCTCTGAAATGCATCTGTTTACTGTGCTCATGTTGAGATCATTTGTGCTCATCCATAGCTAAATGATTGCAAAACAGCAGCAGCTCCCATTTTGGGCTGGCCCGGGGAAAGCCAGTGAGAACTTCCCATGCACATTTGGGATCCCTCTGTGCTTCTTTGGTGAAGGTGAATCAAAAAGCTTTCCACATTTTGGAAGACACCCAAGTTTAAATTTCAGTCTTTCAACAAGAGAATTTCTTTTATGGACTCTGGGTCACCTGCACACCCTTGGATGAGACATTTAGCTCTTCCAAGTCTTGTCTTCCTCTTCACTAAATGGCAAACCCTGGCCACTGGGAATGCTGTGTGAAGCACTGACAGTCAGTATGAAGGAAAAGACATCCTTTATCAAACCTTTGGAGATGGCTCACATAAGAATATAATCAAACCCTGACAGCTGCTTACGGATTGTTCAGGAATCTGCCATGCACAGAAATATCTGGCAGAGTAAAATCCACCTAAGTCCATAAACCTGATCTCAATAGTAACTGACACAACCAATAACTTAACCACTTCACTGAAGGATCTATCACATCACATCAGAGATGAGGGAGAGCCTGGACATACCTCTAACCACACATGGCCAGATGCTGAGCCCTACCTGCCAAAAGGGCTTCCCCAGCTGCAGTATGGCCCTTGCCATGGGAAGGGTGGCCACCCTTGACTGCCACTAGAAAGCTGGGATCACCAGGCAGGAACTAGATCCATTCTCAACAAGCATGGCAAAAAATGTCAGTGACCATATGAACTGTCCTAGGCAGACATCTGAAAGGCATTGCTGCTCAGCTGAGCATCTTCAGTTCCCAATGAGCCTCAGAGGTTTGGAGAAGGAATTCTGCATTCACCAAGGAGAAAGTAACCTACTTTGTTATTGTAATTAGTTCTTCAAGTCCTAATTATCATCCATTGCTTTTTCACTATATAAATCAGGTAGCAGCATTTAAATAAAAATCAGTATATTCACCTTGTCATTTTTTACCAGTAGCACCCAAGTTCATAGATGAAAACTAGAGTAAACAGATTTTATTACCAGCTTAGAAGATAATAATATTTTATCTTTATTTTGATGTGTTACCTTATTGATGAGTTCAGCAATGAAGTTTAAAGATGATTGTGACTCCCATGCAATCGTTCTATATAAAACTGTATGAGAAACATGTTTTTAAATGAAAATCTATTAAGAACACATTATGCCCACATTGACCATTTTAAAAAAGAAATTATAGAACTAACAGGAAATCAGGATTGTTCCTTATTCATATGAAGCTTGACTTTAACATTGGTAATCAGATTGGCTGTTAAATAGCTCCACAAATACTATTCTTATACTCTGTAGAAGTATTTCTGCAGGCAAATACTGCTGGGCCCTGGCAAAAGTGGGAGAACCTAGGCTTCTCTAATTCAAAGGTTTATTATTAACAAAACCCTGAATTGCTCAAGCACCACAAAATGGTTTCAACTGAACAGTCACACCAGTAGCTGGAGAAAGGCACACATGTGATAAAGGAGAAGAATGAAAAGCTCATTGACGTGTTGCTACACACCTGAAAGGAAAACAAAAGCCCATGTTAAAAAAAAAAACCAAACAGTTGAGCTTTAGTGGAAGTCAGAAGCAGCATCTGGTCCCTTTTTCTCTCCCAACATCAAGAAGGTATTTGCAACGATGCTGGAAATCTTTCCAATCCTAGCCATCCTAACAGGTAAGAATAACAAGCTAATCAACATAGCTCTGGAATAAAGGGAATCGTTGAACTAAGAGAGTGGGTGAACCTGACTGGCAAACTAGGAGAACATTCAAGGTTTATTTCAGGATGGAATGACAATCCCAGCTATGATGCTTTGCTGTTTTGTGGAAATCAGCAAGCTGACCACTGACTGGTAAGAAGTTTGTGCTCAAGAGCAGGATTTTAGCTTTGGGAAATTAATGCTTTGCTCTAAACCGAGGAAGAGGCAAAGAACTCTCATGTAGAGCGCTGGGGTTTTTCAAGTGTTTTGGAGTTTTCTCACACTCAGCTTTTGTCTTATTCCCCTTGAAAATAGCCCTGGGAAATGCTGTCTTGGTCCCATCCCCACCAAAAATGGGGGGGGATGTTTAAGAATTTCCCTGAAGTGAAGTGAGGATGTAATACATTCTGGAATCTAGGAATTGCAGGGTATAGTGAGGATTTAATAGCATTCATGATTCAAGGACATTTCATTGTGCCAAGCTTTATTTTTAATACATACAGAAGCAGACATTTTAAGTCTAATGCTCCATGGAGATGAAGTCTCTGCATCCACTAAAGAAAATGGAAGTTAAGTTTCCTCATTTCTATTCAAGATGGAATTATCTGGTTTGGATGCCAGAGAAATATTTTCAATAGTTGCTCCTGGTGTTTCAATGTTATCTCTCTCACACACACATCAACCCCACAAGTGAAAAAATGAGAGTTATTCAGGTTAGTACCAAACATTTTCAAAACAATGTCCACTAATTCCAAAGTTCTGGATCTAAGATTAGCAGTGTGTCCATACTGATGGGTGCCACTGACTGGGGGTTTCTTTGGCTAGGAAAGGATCAGCAATATTGGATATACTTTGTGTTAAAAACTTGGGACTTCAGTGCAAATGGGCCATTCCCAATTAACTGCAAGGGCTTTTCCTGGAGCTGGGAACTAGTTTCACCATAATATTGAGTGAAAGACATTGATCAACTCTTTTTAACAGGTTATGGTCCTGTTCACAGTACCTTTTTTTCATTGAGTAACTTCTTGTCACTACTTTTAGTCATTGAAACCAAAAGGTCTATACCTATGAAATGGGATTATGAGTTTGAATGTGAACGGTGAACTAAATGCAAAGCAAAACTCTCAATTCCTGTGCTGAGTGAGAAGGCTCTGGGGGGCCAATGTGCTCCACTGGCAGTCAAAGGCTCCATCTTGCAATTAGCAATGGCTTTAAATTAAAGCCTCACTGGGCAATGGAAGTTTGAGAGGTTTTGGCTTTATATTTTCCATAGAGTGAAGCCTATTTTGACTAAATGTATTTCTTCAAAATACACAGCTTCACAGAAACTAAAATGTGCTGTGGAGTAGTTTCTGCTAAAAGAAATTTCTTCTGGAGAAGCTTTTAACATCAAGGCTCCAAAACCAGAGAATGAAAAAGGAAATAAATAGAGAAGGTGACTGGAAAGTGTCTGTTTTCAGCAGGATGACCTTGTGTTGAAAGACTGTAGCTTTAACTCAGCAAATTATTATTCAGAAAATAAATACATGTAAACCTGGAAGTATTATTGTGACAAGAAACTATCACCCTCTGACCAACTCTAATTCTTAAAGCTGAGAACCATGACCTGCGACATCTAAAATAATATTACATGACTTTTCTATTAGAGCTGAGGAAGGATCAAGTTGCTGTGAGCTCACATGAGAAGCAGGAATTGCAGCCATCATTGGAGTCCCCCCTTTTCTCAAGGCAGGTTTGACACATCTAGGTCAGACTCCAGTCATCCCTGTCTTCACAGATGATGTAAATCTTGCTGCTATTTCTCATCCTAGCCACCACCAGCGTAGAAAATAGATTATTCCCTCCTTCTTTGCAGCTTCTACTATTAAAGCCATCAAACAAGGCAATCAGACCCCAAAGAGTTCAGACTCTAGATTCAGACAGGTTTGCATACTGTATCAACTGATGAATCTGCAATATTTACATGGTTTGAAATGTCAAAATAGCTTATATTTATTTATTAAACAATGTATTCCTTCATTGGGCTGATAATATGAGCAAAATACCCTTTTGGTGTTCCTGGAGGTTCTGCTTAATTCTCAAAAGCAGCACTCAGACACAAGATGCACAGATACTAGATTGAGAAGAGTATTTTGTACATTTTGCCTCTTTCAGTCAGCCCAAATGAAATGTATTATTATAATAACATGAAATTCTCACCTTGCCTGTTTTGCATAGATACCTCCAAAAGATTTATGTTTCCATAAATCATTCAAAAGAAATATACTCTACTCCAGAATCTTTAGACAGCAGCTTTAAAACTGGCCTCAGCAGTGTAGGAAAACCCTGAAATTCAGACATTTTTCTGACAGCTCTAGAAGACACCAGTGGCACCATTGCTGGTAACTTATACAGAGTACAAAACCAGATAAATACTGAAAAAATATTGTGGCTGTGTAGCCACAAAAAAAAACCTGGAAAAAACTGGAACATCATGGGAAAGGGCACAACAAAAAGGGTTGTGGAAATTATCCCAGAATTTCTTACAACCCACATAATAAAAGCAGTTCCAAAAAGCTTAGTTTGATGTTTCCAGTGTAAAAGCATTAGAAAAGAACAGCTCTGCATGTAAGTCCTGAAAAACCCAAAGAAATGCAAAATAACTAGCAAAAGAAAAGGGGAGAAAGGCTGCTGGGTTCCAGCCAGGGGGAACCTGACAGTGCCATGGAGTGACTTAGGGACATAGGAGAGACAACACTGTAGGTGATGGTGATCCATGGTAAAGATCAGGCTGCTAAGGAATAACTGAAAAAAAAAAAAAAAAAAAAAAAAAAAGAGCAGGAAAGTTACATAAAAGGGTTAGAGAGCACTGGGAATGAGAGTGCAAGGTGCTGGAGAGCACTAGGAGTGCAGGTTTGGTTTGGTCACAGGCTCTTAGTGAGAAGACAAGTCTCTCCCAGAAGGAACAAGTCCCATTTAGAGACTGGGCTCTTCCAGAATATTATTTGTTTTAGGGCACAGGGGGATTTATCTGCTTGTTACCATTTCCCCACTCCCAGCTTCTTATCACTAAAATTGCCACATGAAGCCCAAGGGAAACTGTACTGACCAGGAGAAGGAGAGAACACGTCCCAGAGGTCCTGAGCAGGGTGGGGAGCAGGGAACAGGGAGCGGGAAGCGGGGAACAGGGAGCTGGAAGCGGGAAGCAGGGAGCGGGAAGCAGGGAGCGGGAAGCAGGGAGCAGGGAACGGGGAGCTCCCTCACAGCTCCCTCACGGTCTCTCTTCACCACTTTCACTGCCCACAGGCCACGTCAGCAGTGTTGTGGTGACCGTCCCTGAGAAGACAGTGAATGTCACTACAGGTGGAAGTGCAACCCTCCTCTGTACGTACACACATACTGGACCCCTGGGAAACTTCTTTATCCAGTGGAGCTTTTACAGTGCCAAAGAGAGCCAACTGCACACCGTAAGCTACTTGTTTATTGTTAATATGACATTATCTCGCTGATATTCTGAAGTCCTCAAAGAATCTTGTTACATTTGATAGTGTTATCCTCACTGCAGACCAGGGAGGCAGGTAATGTTGGTGTTCCCACCCTGAAGACAAGGGACTGGGGTGCAATGGAGTCTAGGGGAAGATGCACAAAGTCTTCTAGGCTCCTAGGAATGAACTCCTTTAGCAACTTCAGAGAAGGTACACAAGGGATTTTGATGCTCAAAGGACTTGCTCCAAGTCGCACAGGAAGCTTGAAGCAGAGCAAAGACCAGGTGTCCAAACATCACACAACCCCCTGGACCAGCTCCCTTTTCTCTGCTCTGGCAGATATTTCCTGTTATTGTGAAGGCTGCTTTCCTGGTGAGACGCCCTTGCCTATGACAACGTGTCCTTCAGTTAAGGGTCAAATGAAAGCTCCTTGACTCAGCCTCTGTCGTTGCTATTAAGCAGCTCAGTAAGAGGAGCTGTGCTCAACAACAGGCTATCGGTGCAAAGTGAGCAGTGAGCATTTTGGCAGGACTCTGGAGAAAGCTGTCATAGCAGGAAATCTGCCACAGCAAACCTGCCTTGTATTTCACCACATCCCACGGGTGTCATTGTGGTAGCAGAACAATTACAGATCAAAGGCAAATGCTCCCTGCCCTTCCTGAGACCCTGAGAGGCAGCAGAGACAAAGAGCATCTCCCCACAGGGGTACAATGACTGCGTGGCAGGTTGAAGTGTCACTGAGGAGGCAGCATCAGGACTGTGAAGGACACCAAGTACTAGACAGCTCTGTGATATAACCACTGCCAGAGCCTCTCATGGGGCTGTAAAGACCTTGCAAAGCAGCCTGGCCTGCCTGGAAGGAGTCAGGCAAGGGATGTTTAATTGTCTATACATACTCATCCTACTGCCCAGACTTCTAGAACTGTCCACTAATCTTATTTTTTGGTGGGGAAATGAACCCATGAATCTCACACCCAGCATAACACGCAGGGCATGAGTTCCCATCAGCTCAGTCCTGACAGATGCTGAGCAATCAGCAACACCTTCCTTTAAAAGAAGAGATGCTGATTGGAACTGTTACTGCACCCTTAAAGATGACTGTGATCTTTTTTTCCGCATATCCTGGTGTCAGGCTTGTGCCTGTTAGACAATCAAATCCTTTTCTTTTCCCTTGAACATCTATTTTTTTTCTAAATGTTCAATGCCTGCTGTTACACCTCTGAGTTGATGTAAAAAGATTTGACTCAGAAGAGAGTCACAGTCCACATGGATGATAATTCTTGTTACATCCACCAATTTCCTAATGATACTGTGTTAGGCGGTTTGCCTCTGCTGATAGAGTTAAACCCCCCATTTGGTTTATCAACCGTAGCAGAATTAGTCTATATTTGTCAGAATGTACTGTACATAACATGTTGCATTGAACAGCAATAGCCAGTGTGTAAGACCAGTTCAGCACAGACAGCCCTGCTCACCCTCCTGCAGCGTGTCACAGGTAACGATAGTATTGGGGCTAAGCACAAACACTGGACCCAGCCCAAATTCCAAATGCCAGACCCATATATTCACACCTTGCCTGACTAGTTGTATGAATAGTTATTACTCATAATTTGCTTTTTACAAGTCAGAACTATTTTATGAAATGAAAGATTATTCACTAAAGGGTGGTAGCTGCAGGTTTGCTAAGTAAGGTGTATATAGGGCAATATATTATAGTTTGGATCTCAAACTTTAATCCCTTGTTCAGGTGGGAAGCACAGCCCTCAGACAGGATCAAGCCCATCTTCTCCAGATACACCATTTTACTTGCATAAAGTTTTCCATATTGCAAGACAATAAATGCAATACATTTTCTGGTCACAACCAAGAGAAATACACAGACTGTAGCTGCAAGAATTTTAGAGGGAGAATCAGACAGTTCCAAGAGATCCAGAAGGAGAAAACCATTTATAAGCTGTGACCCATGATGAGGAAAGACCCCCTGAGGAATATAATCATAAAATACTGGAGGGGTCAGAATAGGCTCAATAAGAACTAACTGGGGTGAGGCTACCAGATGTCAGAGAACCTTTACAGACCAATCCCCCAGCCTGGGCAGCTCCCACGGTGGGTGACGGGAGAGCCATGCCCATGAGGGCTGCAAGAAACACTCCTGAAACTAATGTCACCGTAAATTCACTTTTACACCACAACACACAGGCATTAGCAATGGCTGAATGGCCTTTTCATTCAAGAACTTGGTTTGATCTGGAATGGAGGGGGGTTAGTGACCAAACCTGGTTTCCCTGTGCACAGAGGTACCAGCTCTGTCCCCAGTTGCCCTCAGCTGGCACGCCCAGCACAGCTCTGGGCACACCCTGCACCCGCCCTAGAGCCTGGAGGGTGCACACAGAGCTGCAGGGCTGCAGTGCTTTCCAAGCACTTTTAGCCACCCAGTCAGCCCTGAATTCCTTGACCCTGCTCCCTTTGAGCATTTTGGACTGATTCACAGTAAAATTAACAGTGTTCATGTAAACTCTGGGAAGAAAGGGCTGTGACTGCTTGTGGAAAATACAGTTTCAGAAATTACACAACACAGCTGAACATGAAATTGGATTTTCAACCTCCCTCTGAACCCACAGAAATCTATTTCAGGCTGGTGACTTTTCAGAGTATCACAAAGGGCCAAATGCCCCAGAGCATGTTTTTCTCCTACAAGTTGAAACAAAAAAAGAATCTCTCTTTCTACAAACCTGGTTTTGCCCTGGTTGTCTGGCACGTAGCTGAGGTTAAGTTTCAGATTTTGTTCCAAGTAGGAAACATATGCATGGTAATGGAGGAGATT
This sequence comes from Corythornis vintsioides, assembly GCA_025447755.1. NCBI lineage: Eukaryota > Metazoa > Chordata > Aves > Coraciiformes > Alcedinidae > Corythornis > Corythornis vintsioides. The sequence continues at coordinate 62,241 of JAOEGS010024173.1, forward strand.
GCCAGCCTTGGCTTTCATTGTTTGGGTTAAAGAATACTAAAATGCAAGGCAAAAATGTATTTAATATCCTGGTAAGATGACAAATCCAATTCAGTTGAACAGACTGGCACCATACCTTATGAATAGCAGAACAGTAACTTGCATTTGAAGTGGGATAATATTACTTAATTTTATGAGACATTTAGATTCTTCTAAAATGTCAATAACAAATAAATAAATAAACATACAAACAAACCCTTATAAATATATTGTCCCTGAAAAAGTTCACTCAAAATTCTGGCTTCACTCAAAATTTGCCATTTTGTTTCAGTAACTAAATGGATAACATTTTCAACTTCCATTTTTTGAAGTAGAACATTTCTGACAAATATTCTAAAGACTTACAATTAAAAAAAAATCTGGTAGAAAAGACATCTTCTTACCCCATCTGCTAAAATTCTAAACATTCCTGACATCTTAGCAAATGTTACCTGTCTTGAGGACACCACTATTCACACAGCTTCTGTATTTGCTATAATAAGATTCAAGCAGGGGGGGTGTTCTCCAAAATTGCTATGGGGGCTGAAAACCATCTTGAGTCTAACAAATGGTGTTTATTTAGATAACAGGGAAAAAGGCCTTCTCTCTCTACAGTGGCAGCAAATAATAGAGCAAACTGTAGAATGCTAGAGTTAATTCAGGCAAAGTTATGTCATCAAGATGCCTTTGGCTTGAAACATTAATTAAAGTGAGATAAAGTGGATTTAGGGTGTAACACATCATAAGCACAGAAGCCATAGGTTCCCTTTTGAAAAAGCCTGCCACTATTTTACACTGCCACTTAGGTCACAGATTTGCAGTGTTTGGAGATACACAGGCTGGGTACAGTCCTGTCTGGAGTAGAATCAGTAGGATCAGGATCCAGACTAGTGCCAGTGCTCATTTAATGCCCTGGAGTATTCAGCAGCAGATGTCACCTTGCCTCGAGCTGAGGCAGTGCTGTTCATCAGCTCACAGCCCTGATGCAGATCTGCCCCCCAGCACTGGCTCTGTGATGCTGGCTGGTGCCTTTTGCTGTTTGTTGTGGTGTTTTCATGCCCTGTTCCCATTGCCTACCTTACACAACACTGGTGCAGGTGCTCAGCAGTTACCAGTCGTGGCAGTTGGAGAGGATGAAACACCCAACAGGCTGTTCACAGGCTGCATGATGAAAAGGGAGGCAGCAAACAGTGGGACAGCAGGTGTTTGCAGGGCTGTTGTGAAGACAGTGAGGCTATATATAGCGTGCAAATATACATCTTGGTACTAATTGGAGCCTAACTCTGCTCTTCTCCCAAGAAGCTTCTCCAGTGGAAGTAACTCCCCTCATTTGAACTAAATAATGTAAATATCGACTGATGGAAAATAGGATGTCATAGGTATTTTTAACTTTTTTCTTGCTCTTTGCCCCTTAGCAACATGTCTTTTTAATGCTAAGTTGATTTTAAAATAACAACTCCCAGCCATGGATTTTGGGAACTTCTCAGTACTGAGCTATCCCTATTGTACATACAGACAAATGGAGGCCAACAGCAGTTTTCAGCTCACCCCAGGCACCAGAGTACACCACAGCCTGGCCTGGTTCATAAGGTGAAGGCTCAGCTCCTGCTCAGATCTACATCTGTGCTTCATTCCATGCTCTGAGTCACTGGCTGGCCTCACTGCAAAGCACCTCTGTAAATGTTTGAAAGGCTGGAGCCTGCTGTTGACTCTGCACAGGCGAGGCTACAGCCTTGGGCAGCTAAATACAGCTCCTGAACCTCCCCAGGGCCACACCTCGAGCCTCCAGCCCAGGCCACCCACAGTCAGAGTAAGTGGAATTAGCACAAACACTACCCAAGGATTGCCCAGAGCAGAATGCTTGACTGAAATTTTAAATCCACTAGATGAGTAAAGGTCATGAATAACTGTCACTTGTAAGAGAAACTGAATTATTGTCAGACTTCTCATGAAAATATTCTCTAAAAAAAATTGAGCTTGAGATGTTTGCAAACAGAGACATTGATACCACTTGGGTAAAATTATTCATGGGTAATGGAGATGGAAAGTGTTATCAGTATGTAACAGCAATAAGATGTTCCATTTATTCCATATAATGTCTTTCACCCTGCCAGAACTCTGCATTTTTCTCTTATCTGTACTACTAAGAAAGCACCACTTGGTGGATAAGGGCAAGGAGAGTTTCCCTTACTGCTGACCATCCAGAAGAGGAAGATGGCACAGCTCTCTTAATGTCTACTCATGTCCTTACACCCTGATGAGCCTTCACAGGAAAAACCAGATTCCTCCCCTTGTACTATGGGTAGATCCTGACACCCCACCACACAGTTTCAGCTAGAGACAACTGGCATCATGTGCTGCAGAGACTGTCAGTGCTGCCTTGGAAGCACAGCAGGCTGTTGGAGCCCGGGAGAGACCAGCCTGTGCAAAACACCTTCTGAAGCAGTATAGGAAAATTTCCTGGAAAGGGCCTCTCTGACACAAGAGCATTTTTTGCCTAGAGGTGATTTTTTAAAATTGAGTTTCTCTCACCCGGGGATGACTGAGCAGATATTAAATCTATTAAAAGGAACAGCTTCATGGAAAGCAGAAACATCTCAAATGCAGAGAAATGGAGACTGTTCTTGTCATTGCAGTCAGAGTGAGTCTCTGGATGTCACTGGGATTACTGTGGCTATCTCTGGCACAGAGGTGACAGTCTGCAGGAAGAAGGTAAAATAAACTGCTATGCTGAGGCAGACAATAGTGAGAACACAAAGGAAAGTGGAGACAAGTAGAAAATGATCAGGTTGTGACTGATGTGTTTGGAGCAAACATGAGACTTCAGCCTTAGCTAGTCTAATTTTAGGGAAAACTCAGAAGTAAGATTTTATTGTATCTCACTGTTGATAAAATCTTAAGATCCCTTCTGCAAAATCTGCTGAACACAAGGCACTCTGCCCTTTTCAACAGCCCTGAGGATACTGATGGGGAGTTGTGCAGAGCAGGCTCTTTGCTTTTGGGGGAACATGTAAAGTCTCATTTAACTCTCAGATCAGCACATTTTTACTCAAATACAGCACTCCCCGTGTCACGGTATTCTGAGTATGGATGAAAAGTCAGTCAGTCAATGTCAAAAGATGGTCTATGTGACAGATGCACGGGGAAGATGTAGCTGGAGACACAAGGTAAGAAAAACATCCCCACAATCTTAAGGGAAAACCAAAGAGCTAAAGAGCTTCTCTTACATTTATGCTACTGTGAGACCTGTAATCATGTTCTGGATTAACATCTTAAAACCAGCACATGGTTGAGACAAGCTGCATCAGGTGCATTTCAGCATCTGTAACTCACCCTACTTGTTATTGCATTTGCCTCTATCAAAATTATTTTGGACGTAGCTGTTGTATTTTTTTTTTCTCATAGCTGTTCTGGGTGGCTGAACTAGCCCCTTCAGGAATACTCTACCCAAAGGGTAGCTGAAGGGCATGTCCACACACCAGAGCCTCTGGGCTGAATTTGAGCATGTCTGGATGGCCCAAATTTGGGGCTACATATTTACATAGCAAACAAATTAAATATAAATATATCCTGGATCTCCTTCCTAGACTATAACAACACAGTGGGATGTGACAGGTACAGAGGGACACTAAGCTGCCTTCTCAGCTGTCAGCTCAACATCCCACCCATCCAAACTCCCATTGACTGCAACAGGGTTCCTGTCTCACCATGAAGCACAGGGTACAACCCAACACAAACTGAGGTCTAATAATAACTGCTGAAGAGCAGTTACACCAAATGTGCTGAGAAAACATGATTGTGCTTGATGCACTCTAGAAATGACTCACTAATAGTTCAGCCACGAGAATGATACTGTGAGAACAAGAAAGAGCTGCTCCTCAAAAGTACTTTGCACCAGTTAAAGCTGCTGAATGATTAATCCTCTTGAGGCTTCTGACTCCATCCCTTTTTTCTCCTACCAATGCACAACTGCACCAAGATGCTTCCAGTCACTGTTACCATCCTCAGCTAGCCATGCACAAATCCCAGCAGTGCAGGACACAGTTTCCCTACCACAGACTGGCAGATCAGAGTTGTGACAGAGTTGTGTGAAAAGAAGCTGTGGATCAGAAGAGGCATTTGGGGCCAGGCTCAGTCACACGGCAGGCATCAGAGAAGCCAACACATGCGTGAGCATTTGCTTTCTTAGCTACTTCAGAATCTGAGCCTAGGGCTTTAATTAACACTTTGAATGTGTGGCATTTGTTCTCTAATTAAATGGTAAGATGCTTAAGGGAGTGATGAACACTTTTTTTTTTCCCCCATCTTGTTTTATAAATGCTGTCTGTACTCAGAATTCAAAGAGATGATGATCTCAAAGCAGTGAAGTTGTTGATATCCTCCTTTGCACTCAGCTGTGAGGAAGAGACTTTAACGTTTTCTTTTCTAGTAGAGAAAATGTCAAACAGAAAACACAACCCTACAACAGGGTCCTCTGCATGCCTGAGCTCTCCAGCTCTCCAGGAAAGGACAGATGCTGAAACAATCAGCCTGGAGAGCTGGTATCTAACAGGATGCTACAGCTTTGTGTCTGCAGGTGAGGGAAAGTGAGGAGAGGCTGGAGGAGGGAAAGGAAGTCCTGGAAAGGAAGTCAAGTCCTGAAACTGCCCCCCAGCCAGGAAATTAAGAGTTCTGTGGAGATTAAGTGGGACATTTTGACATCTTCAGGTACATTTCATCTTAGAGTTCTGGTAACAGTATGTACTAGGCATGTACAGCAATGTGAGGCAATGACACCAGGAGAGGGAGGGTGGGAGGAATATTGACCTGGGAGTGATGACTGAGTCCATCCAAAGACATTTGAAAGACACATATTTATGCAAATTCTAGTATGTACTTGTCTTGCCCCAAGAAGAAAGGAAGCAGCTGGAGGCATGTTTCTTCTCATTTACTGCCTGCTTTTTCACACACAACCTCCATCCCCTAAGGAGGAGATATTTCTATAGAAGTTGTAAAAAGAAAACCTGTAGGTGGGTCCTCACCCTCTGCCAAACATCTGGCAGCCTTTGAAAATCATGAACTCAGCATCAGCTTTGCCAACTGCTTCCTCTGCAGGCGAATGCTTTTCTCACCATCACACTACAAGAGGAGCATCCTTCCCACAAGGCAGGCTAAAGGAGAAGGAAAGGACATGGGATTTCATGTACCAGATCATTCAGAACTGTGGGGACAAGTAACCTTGTCTCGAGCATCTAGAGTGCACTGAGATTACCTGGATAGTTCTGATTGTAACCCAGACAAGTAGACAAATAACTGAACTGCCTCTGAAGTCTGCAAACCTAGATTATTTTCTGGGCTGCAGCAGAGACTGTGGAATTGCAGAGGAACTACAGCAGTGCCTCTGAAAGCCAAGAGGGCACTGGCAGCTTTAGGTGCTACCTGGACCCAGCTTGAATAACCAACTAGACTGCAAACCCTCCTCAGGGCAGGGGTGTTTTCTGGGCGGAGAGGTTCTCTGGCAGAAGCTGTTTGGGATTGTGGAGTCATTAGGACACCATTCCCAGGAGCCATCATCTCTGCTCTTTTTCCTGTCAGTTGGTTATTAGTCATCCCAGGCAGCTGCTCCCATGAAAAGTGAAAAGGCACCATTATATAAAAATTTGCATGAACAAACTAGCTGGTAAGGAGAAGCAGAAACCATTTCTGCATGCTCAATACTGTTTTTACACAAAGTATGGTAAATTATCAACTCATGATTTGCCTGAGGACATAAAAAGCTTATTTTTTTTCAAGAGAAGCACAGCAGATTTCTTCCTTTTTTTTTTTTTTTTTTTTTTTTTTAACATTCAAGATGTTGCATTTTAAATATATTTATCACATCACATTAAAAAGGCTTCCAGGAAAAGTCTACCATTGACTGAATGTACAGTTTTCCCAAACAGACATTTTAGGGGCATTTTACATAAAATGGAAAGAAATGTCAACGAGATGTGTGTCTGTAGGAGGCAACATCAGCTATCAGTCACCCCAAAATAAAAAGTGTTCTAGATTTTCAAGAGAAAACAAGTTTTTCACTTTTGAAACAGAACAGAAACCTTTATAGATTTACATTTCAGCTTTTTAAGAGACACAAACATGAGCTTTTCAAGGGCAGCATAAAAACACTCGGAACAAGGGTTTAAAATACCCATTTTGAGTGTATTGTTTAAAATGGGCTATGAATTCACAGCCAATTAACTGAGACATGTTCCTCTTCAATGAAATTTCCTGTGTACACAATCCAATCATACCTCTGGGACAAGATAGAGACTCACTAATTAATCACAACCTTACTCAGCCTTTCTGGTGTTTGCCACCTTCCTCCAGGCAATGAACTCCAGAGGCAGTGAGATAAGCACCCTGGAGGAGCAGCACAGGGAGCAGGCAGCAGAGGAACTGCATCTCCTTCAGATGTTCCTGGATGTTCACAGTCAAAATAACAACCCAGAAAGATTCTGCTCAAATCCACACAGAGAACAAATGTTCTCTGCTGTGTTGCCACCTGCCTCAGATTTAACGAGGTACACAAGGTATTTTCTCTGCATCCATTCAGACAGGGAGAGAGAATGCGGGGGAATCATTTGTCATTGTATTCTATGAGGACTGATAGGTGATTAACCCTGACTTCATACCAGAGGTACCAAGGAGCACTTGCTCCTCTCTGATGTTTACTGACACCCTGAGTGCTTTCAAGACTCATTCCAGTGCCAGTCTTATTTCCCAGGGACATGTGTTCAGTGGGCAGCTCCTGCTACTGTTTACTCTCACATCAATCCTACATCACTCTGAGGTAGAATGCATAGAATTCAGCCTCTTCTTTCAGTAAGCAGGCCTTTTAGCAGGATATAATGGGGCTGCCTCTCCTCTCATGCTGCTGCCAAGTCACACGTTGCTTCATTGAAGTCACTGTATAACCTATTTTCACGTGTGGAGCTGATGGAAGCTCCTCCCCTACCCCTCTCAGAGATGCAACTGAGGGAGGGAAGATGTAAATCCAGCCCATCTATATGAGAACCTCAGCTTAAGAGGAACCTAAAGTCAGGAAAAGTCACAGTTCTTACAACTTCAAATGTTGCAAGGAACAGTGTATAACACTCTCTTGTTGCTCATACTCAAACAGACTGAGACAGGAGTGACCAGTATGTTGCTGGAATTACAGCTAGACCAGGTTTCTGAGTGATTTGCTTAAACCAAACTCCCTACTTGGAACACTCTCCTTCCTCAGGGAAGACCAGGGTGTTCATCCAGGCTTGTTCTGCAATCCTGGTCCACCTCCTGATGTTTGCAAAGTAGAAAATCAGCTGTAAAACTCATGGCACTGGATGCAAACAGTAGAAACTGGAGGGTCTATCCAGCTACTCTGCAGACTTTCTACCCTGGTCTGCCACTGTGCTACCCTGCACCTCTTACACTGCCTCACACAGTGATTTGCATGTGTTGGCAATGCTGGAGTATAGCCTTGGTGTTCAGAGCCCTGCATCAATTGTACCTGGTGTTTGTAATCCCAGGGCAGGGAAAGATAAAGTCCAGCTAGAAAGTGGGCAGAATGACACTTGAGCAGGGGCTGAGCTGCAACACCAGAGCTGCTGGTGCTATGCAGTCTGGGTTCTGACCTTCAAAAATTTCAAAGCCTTATCGTTGCATGAGCCAGCTCTGCTCTGGCAGTTTTGGGGTGTAGCTTGCCTTAAGCTAATAGAGGCTTTCAGATAACATTGCTTAAAGACTTCAGTCAACACTATCAGGGTGGATGAATAGAAGTAAGAATAAATATTCTTAATTCAAAATGCAATCAGTTGATCTGCAAAGTAAAGCAAATTATATTCCTTACCTGGGGACCTGCAGTGTACCAAAAGGCAGGAAAGTTTGACCATAAGGAAATGTTGATACTAGTTAAGTATGAATGGCATTTCCCAGGAGTCTGTAAACCTTTTTCCTGCAAGCATTTGCCAGCTCTTCCCATTAAAAACCATGTTGTTATTCCAACTTCAATAAATACACTGCTGTTTGTGGAATACTGTCAGTAGGAACAATGTTAGGTCTATTTGGGTCCCAATGTGTAATTCTATATAGTTACCTCTCACTAGTCAAAAAAATGACCAAGTATGCTGAAGCTGTTCCCTTTGCACAGTGGAGTGTGTGCACATAAACACTGGGGAACATACAGCCTGTCCCAAATACCATCACTTTTACACAACACTATTATTAACCCCTGAGAAAAATAATTCACATGCTATAGTTTTCCACCTTAGCTTTGTTCTTTCAGATCTTGGTTTGATAGCAGAGCTAGACTGGAGAGAGAGTGTACTCTCCTGGAATATTTAGCCCAGAGAAGGTGAGGTACTGCAGTTTCACACAGACTCAAGGCCCAGGCCTCAGACTACCAACAAAGCTCCACAGTGAACACAGTTCTCCCTCTTGACTAACAGACAACAGGTTTGGGCTTATAGGTTTATGAATTTAGTTCTGCTCCCACAGTGCTGGGAAGTACAACTGATGTTGCAGAAGTCAGTGAAACTGGTCAGACAGTTTATATTTGGGAGAAAATGTTGCATTCCTTAGAGATGTTCACCCTTACTACGTCTACAAGACTTTGTTACTGCTTAGTAAAAGGGGAGCATCTTGACCCAAAGTAGGTGCCCCTCCAAGCACTGAGAACACAGGTGTTCTTGACTTCCTCCTGTGGTATAAACTCCAAAAGATAGTCCAGGACACCAGCTCTGACCCTAATTACATAAAGGAGAACAGCATGACTGCTCTAATGGCATGGGTGATGATTCTGCTGGTGCTCTCACACTGCATTTTTATTGCTTCCAAATTTACTGCCAACAGATTGGGGCCTTGTTTCCTTAGACCTGCCTCTTGTGGATTCTTTTCAGTTCTCTGCTAGCTTCTGCATTTGGCAAGCTTTGACAAGTCCATCCTTCTGGATTGTGACAATGACTATCACAATCTTCTGCTTATTAATAATATAATAAATGATCAGTGTTTTGATTATATTGCTATTCATTGGGCCTGACTTTGCATTTTTTCACAGGATGTCATATGGTCTCACCTTTGTTCTTGCAAATGCATCAGTCTGTGACTGGAATATCCACAAAGAACTAGCTACTGTCCATTCACTCAATTAAAAATTTCTGAAAAGCTTGTCTTTTAAGAACAACTAGAAAGATATATTCAAATGCACCATGTTTTCCTTTCTGCTTTCTTGGGGGAGGCAAGAAAGGGGGTGACATTGCTTGGCTTCACCAGAAATCAACTATATTCCCACTATGAGCACCAGTCACAGCAGCAGTAAGATCTCTTGTTATCAAACTAACAATTGGTTCTTTATCACAGATCTATTATTATTTAGGAGGCCAGTCTTACACCTATGGAGAGTTTAAGGACAGGATAACAGCTGCAACAGGTCCAGGGAATGCATCAATAACAATCTCCAACATGCAGCCCTCAGACACTGGTTCCTACACCTGTGAAGTTTTCAGCCCAGAGGGTGACACTGGACAGAGTCAGAAGTCTGTGATTGTCAACGTGCTGGGTAAGAGCCTTTCCCCCCTATTGCTCTGCTGTAGCTCTCTTCCCTCACCCTGGAACACCGAATTCAGGGCTCAAAATGAGTAGGAGAAGAGGGAATAAGCAGCACTGGGGTAAAGGAGGCCCATGGTGCAGGGACAGCAGAGGCTGCTCCCCAGGCTCTGGAGGCAGGCAGGGTGCTTTGCAGCCATGGGTACATATTCATGATGTGTCTGTTCTCCCCATTCTTATCTTACAGTCAGACCATCAAAACCTTTCTGCAAAGTAGAAGGAACACCAGAGAAAGGCCATCTAATCTACCTCCTATGCAAGTGTGAAGAAGGGTTGCCTCACCCCTCCTACCGCTGGTACAGAGTGGATGACAACACCCTCAAGCCTGTGACTGAACAATACAGTATGTAACTCCTGGGCTACCATCCTCTGCATTCCTTTTCAAACACCCTGGGGTAGTTTAAACCCTCCTCTTCTCACAGTCTGTCATAACATTTGTAGTTTTATTCACAAGCTGTGTGGCATGTTAAAGTCTTGTCTGTGTCATTAAATTATGAAAATGGGAGAAATGTTTATTTAGGCTTTTACATCTCCCTTTCCTTGGAATTTTGAGTGAACTTGTTAATAACTTACTAATAACTTATTCTAAGTTAAGTCAATGTCATTCAGGTGTAAGAAGTCCACCCCCAAAATCTTCAGCACCTGTTAGATTGTCATTTGTGAAGTTACGCTGACAATAGTTTCAGTGTGGGTAAAACTTCAGACAGACAGACTGATTTGCAGACTAGGGGTCTACTTCTCATGTTCTAATGTTCTAACACACTGCAGTAATTTTCAAGGAAGATAAGTGGTTTTGCTTGTTTGTTTTTGTTTTTAAAATGTATTATTTAAAGAACATACCCCCCCAATGAATAAATACTGAGAACTCTGTTTCTAATCTCTTAATACCACTCAGTAGGGCCTTCTAAAGAAACCCATTTGCCTTTACAGTATACACAGGGTAACCTGTACCTGCTCTCTGCTTGTCACAGATCCAAACACTGGCATTCTTTACATTGGCAACCTCACCACCTTTGAAACTGGGTATTACAGGTGCATAGCCAGCAACTTCCTGGGGAACAGTACCTGTGAACTGGACCTAACTGCAAAGCGTGAGTCTAATGCATGAAAATCATCACATATTTTGATGTATGACATGCACAGTTTGCAGGAAAACACTGTGACAACTTCAAAGCACAGATTGTTTTTGAAGAAAACTCTGGAGTTTTCATCTTGCATGCCCAGAATTTACACTGACCTCAAGGACTCATTTCACATCTCCATTTTCAATTCCACTGGGAGTAGGAGCTCAACCTGCCTCTGACTGCTGAGACTTTACTGAGAACTGACAGACATGGAGTTCAGAGCAGTTTTTCCAACCAACACTCTCATTGAGGTTTCCCCACCCCAGAATTTACAACCATCACCAAATGTGGTAGCACAAGGACTGGGGCACTGTAGGTGTGACCATGAGCTAAAAATACTGCAATCATAGAAAAATACCTTGTCCTGACTGCCCTCAGGCAGTGACCAACCTTATCCTGACTGTTCTCAAGTGATCAACCATATCCACACACAGATTTTGGATGTAGCTACTCACATTTAACAAGAGCTAGGCATACGTTGTACAACCAGCCAGGAGAGGTGTCCCTGAAATGGCCACTCAATTACTCTAGGAAATGAAAATCACAGGTCAGAGCTAGAAACTGTACTGGAGGGGAAACAGAAGGTTTTGGGGACTCACAAACAATCAAAGCATACATTTCACATCTCATCTGAAAGATGGAAATAAAAGCAACCAGAATTTCAGAATCTGTTCACAAGGAGTAAGAGCTTCCAGTTCCCACTAGTGTTACCAGCCTGATGTTTCCCTTAGCCAGGCACAAACACAGGGTTTGTTGGGGTAAAGACCTAACCAGGAGGCAAGGAGGCAGTAAAGGTCATAAAAAGCAGGGTTCACTTTTCCCTAGAGAATATTTGGCCCCCCTCCTGGAAATCCAGCTGTCAGTCCATTTTTCAGCTCTCCGAATCCAATGCCTTCTTTCTGCTGAAGGCTCCTCCCTTCAGTCTCCATGGGATTTTGCTATAGTACTACATTTTAAAAAGTCAAATAATCTTTTTTTTTTCCTTCCCAGATTCAGACAGTGGTATTGTTGTTGGAGCATTAATTGGAGCCATTCTGGCAGCTGCCATCATCTGCATTGTTGTCTGGGTCTTAACCAAGAAGGCAAAGAAAAAGAGGCTGTCGAGTAATGAGATGCAGTAAGAGTTTCTGTTTGCTTCACTTTCAGACCATTCTTTCTGTAAAGCACTGCTGATAATCCAGAACTAAAGTAAAATGTAATGACTCTAAATATTTTCTTTGAAGGGTAAATAACACAGGTTTTGAGTAAACTTCCAGTCTGAGAATATTTGCTTTTGTGTGGCTTTCCAGCTGTTGTAACAGAAGTTGCCATTACCCTCTTCCTTACATTTATAGGCAGCTACCACTTAGCAGTATCTAAAATAGTAAATGCTTTTTCAACAACACAAACTAGCAGTGGCAAGTTGGAAATACAGTTTTTAATATTTAAAAGTTAATGGTGACTGTTAAAGGTAGGTGGGGGAAGTGAAAGAAGGAACAGCAGCAAAGGGCTGCCTCAGCAAATTCACTGGATTTAAACAGAGGGCTCAGTTCAATACTCTGAGATTCCAGGACACACACTTGGGAACATCTAAGGCATCTCAAATGGCAGGATACACAAGGTTTAGGGAAGAGAATGGAGCTCAGAATGTCCATTTTGATCCTGTTCTGGAAATGTCTTTTCTCTGTTCTCATGTTCCCCTGCCTCAAAGGACTTATGTTACACAGACTGTACTTAGCCCCATGATGTTAAATGCTGAATAATAACATGCAGCTGAGGCCAGAAAAAAATATTATATCATCTGGACACTTCCCAGTAGCACAGGTCTGAGATTTCCTGAGTTGGAATTCTGCTAAGCCAGACCAGTGGCCAGTCACTCCTGCACCTCATTTCTGCTTTGAATTGACGTAGCATTAACATCTAATTTTGTGCTTGGATCCTAATAAATCTTACTACATTGAATTAATCCACTAGCATCTGTTATTTTTACAGGTGAAAGTGCTTAAACATTGGGAGTTGGTTTATTATTTGTCATCATTATGATAAGATACATGGGATTCATACCTGCTACTAACAATAATTGTCTAGATTTCAGTCTTTTCATAGCTCTTTTGGGATCACTTAAGCCAGTGATGCAGACCAGTCTCACTCTCCAACACCCTGCCACTCTTTCTGTCTGAGCAGCAGTGATGTTGTAGCCTGTTCATGTGCTCCTGGAACAGTCATAATAATATGGGGGTTACTGTTTAGACAACCAAACTACAAAGACTCACTCATTTGAAAAGACTCTAATGTAGATGGAATTTCAACATATGAAATCACAATCCTCACCCTGTCTTCCTGCAGAGAAATGGCTCAGAAACAACCCAATGCAGAGTATGTTCAGGTACCCAATGAAGAAAGCATTCCTGAGACCACAGTTCCACCAAGCAATGCAACAAATGAATACCCTAGTGCTGATGAAATGGCAATCACTGCAACGCCTGACGACGAAGAGAAGCAAGAAGAGGAAAAAGAAGAAATGGCCTAGAGTTTTAATACAGATTTTCCTTGTCATCTTTGGACCCTTTATACAAAAATTGTTGTCATTGATTTAACATAGAAGCACGACTAAAACTTTACTGGGCATTTGTATTGTGAAGCACTGGGCAGGAGAGTGAAAAGGGTCTGTTACAGGTGCACTTTGTGAATAGCAGAAGATTTGGCCTTGGAAGTTAACCAAAGTTCATTCATTGTTTAGTTATAATTGTACAGAAATGTAAGTATAAAGAGACTGCCACCCATGGCTATCCTAATTAGGAAATGGGATGAAGCATTTGACAACACAAGAGCTTTCCAGTCAGCTACCAGTGAGGCTGTATGTGTCCATACACTTCTGGACCACAGCATCTTCTCAAGGTACAGTGCTGGCCAACCACATGTTACCTGTGTACCAAGAACACCCACCATGGCCAACACATCATGGTGTTCAAAGGATCTGATTTTACAGCACAAGTAAAAAGAATTTTCATCAAGGTCATCAGATGTTAAGACCTGGACCAATGAAATTTTATGTGTCTGAATTCCACTTAAAGCTAAAAGAAAGGATCCTGGAAATTTTTACCCTGTTGCCACCTGATGTGGAATGCACTTTGTTAACCGTGTGACCTCCTTGGCTTCAAAGCTCTGGTTTTTGGTTTCAAGGAACCAGCATTCAGGTAGCCAGTTCAGACATTGATTGACTGCTTTCCAGACAACAGGAGCTGGAAATCTAACTTTCAAAACTTAGGAGTACTGCCTGCTGCACAACACACCAGCTTAGATTGCTTCCTCTGCCTGGGCTACTTAAATCTATTCCCAGGAAACTGCCATGCCCACTAAGCTACAAATTCATGCTGCTTTTCTGCTGGTCTTTGTAGCCCAGTGTCATTTTGACTATTTTCTGTAGGTGAAAGCATCAAGAGGAAAGGTAAGTAGTGCTTGGCCACCAACAGCCAGCAGCTGAGTCATGAGCACTTGCTTGGAAGGAGGAAAGGAGGCTGAACCATAAACATTGTGACCACTGGACACCTCTCTAGGCCTCACTTCTTATGTTAAGCAAATTCAGTTCTTCAGAAGGGAGAGATTCCTACTTACAGGAGAGCTCAAGGACCACAGAGCTCAGGCAGATACAGAAACAGCCTCAGCAGCTTCTCAACTACATGAGGAAGATCTTCACTGGCACAAGGACACACTGGTTTCAGTCTTGTGCACTGCAGAAAAATGGATCAGGCTCAGGGATCTGGGATTTCTTGGCACTTAACTCTTTATAGGATCTAATGTTCATAAATCCTTTGGTGACTGTAAACAGTAGTTCTACGCAAGTTATCTTTAAAATAGATAAAAAGACACATCTCTGTTAAAATTTTAAGGTTCAGGTCCTACAGCTGTGTGTTTATTAAGAAAGTGACAAAAAACAAAAAAGAAAAACAAAAAAGAAAAAAAAAGGAAAAAAGAGAAAAAAAAATAAATAGGGGGAGAAGGAAAAAAAAAACCAGAAAAAAAAAGAAAAAAAGAAAAGAAAGGCAACATTTAAAGAAGATTGTAAGGCATGAGGTCCTAATTAAGATTCAGTTTGGATCAGTAAGCACAACAGTGTTCACTGCCCTTCCTACACAGTTTTCTGTCTTTCAAATATTTGTCTTTGATCTGTGTGTCCTCGAGTTTAGCCTCTCTGCAGAGTAAAACAGCATTTCCACTGTTCTCATGCTATTGCTTTAGCTAAAAACCTGCTTGGGCTGGACTGGGAGGATCACACCCTTACCAGTACCAACACTGCCATATTCTGCCAGGGGATCCTCACACTCCAGAATATCCAGGGTAAACCTCAAGTCATGACCTGTACAGAAGTCTCTTCTCAATCAGGCCTCCCTCCTGTTGACTCTGGTGACAGTTGTGCTAAGCAGAGATCTGCAAAATTACTCCCTTCAGATCTGGTTTAGTACCTCAGTGAAAATTTCTGACCTTCACACCCAAAGCTTTGCACACACAGAACTGTGACACAGAGCACACTCAGTGACAGCAAGAGAACAGGAGGAACTGCCACCTGCTCCTCCCTGGAGGCCTTTCCTTTCCAAAGGGGTTTCCTAATGGGGCCATTCACATCCAACCTTAGCTGACAGGGGCATTCCTTGCATCCTGGCTGACATTCCCAGGCCTTCATGGGAAAACACCAGCTATTGATGACACTGCTGTCATTGCCAATAGTCCTTCTAAAGTCCTGTAGGTATGTATGTCTTGGGAACACTCTTCTTACTGCAACAGCTTTCCAACTTCCACATCTCTGCAACAGCACTACCACGACTGAAAGATGAGAATATATCATGTGGTCATCATCATAGCTTTATAATCTTTCCTTAATCTCAGCTCTACAGATTTCTTTGCATGTATTCCTTATAGAACTTGCTACAATGAGCTAGCAGCTTATGCTGGAGAACTTGTGGCTGCCATCCACAGGCCACCTCCCTAGAACACCACAGGACTTACATTTGCTAAACAAAAGTAGAAATTGCTCAAATTATGTTAATGCTTTTGTATAAAAGGAAGAACAGTTGAATGCAAGTTCCAGGAGAGCAATTATCATCATACTTCTAGCCACTAGTGTTCAACAGATAGCATTATAAAATAAATAAATACATTTTAAAAGTGACAAACAAGCAGCAAAGGAGATTGGTGAGGATGAGGAGGAAGGCATGGAAGATAACATTTCTTTGGAGTTTCTTAAGATATTGAGATATTTTTGTAAGGCTTCTGGCAGATGTTTGTTCTCATGAAGTTTCTCTCATGTAAAGCAGTTTATGTAAAGGATGGGGCTCTGTTCCCAGCCTTCCACTGATGCTCTCTGCAAAGCACAGGCCAAATTAGGCACTGATCCACACTGTGTAGCTCAAAAACCCTGCAGAGCTATGCAGGATGCAGAAACATTTTTCAGCATTTGCCTTGGCTGTTCCAACAGTCTCTGCTGCATGGCCCATTTATCTGCTCCTCAGGGAGCAGGGATCATTCATATGGAAACCAGATATTAAGCCACCATCCCCTTGGGAGGTGGATTTACAAAGCTACAGAGCTGTGGCAGGTTTTTTTTGCTATACAAAGACCAAGGATGAGCACAGAATTCAGGATTTCTCAGTTGCAGTTTGCAGCAGAGCCTGCACAATGTACAAGAGACCCTGACTTGGGCTGCTCCTCCACAGAAGGTCTGCATGGCCAGAGCTCCCTGCACAGGCAAGTTATCCCTCTGAGAAATTCAACCTGCATTTTGCTTCCTAGGATAGACTTAAATTACTTGGTGCAGATATTTCTTTGGTTATAAGTTTCTGTCTTGCTTCTCAAAATAAACTGCATTACCTTAATCCCTACAAGTCACACTGCAGAAGCTGTCATCCTCTGGTTCCACCTTTCCTTGCAGCAGCAGAACAAACCCATTCTGTGTCCACACCATGTACCAGATGGCAGGGTTTCATCCCACTTGCTGTTCACATCCTAGGTGTACAAGCTATCCAGAAAACATTGTTTTTGTTATATGTAGAGTTGAATAAAGTTTTGTAACACCAAAGACTGCTGTTCAGGAAAGTCCTTTATTTCACAGAATTTCATCAGCATCATTTGTTCAGAAGGGGGAGATCTATCCCACTAATGTCAGAAGAGATCAACATCAGAACAGAAGGTCACTTTTCAGACTGTCTCATTAGCTCTGCCTTCTAATAACTTAATACCATGATTTGCTGTGAGTAACAAGAGATTAAATCAGGCTTCTGTTGTAAGATGGCAAACTGCAAGTGCTGCATAATGGGAGTCACACAGAACAGAAAAAGAAATCTACAGAAGAGGAAATAAAATATGATCTGAAGTATGTCCCAGAGAAGTATCCAGAGCCACCTATTATATAACAGTATATTGGCAGAGGGAACCCTGCAACTGCATCTGCATTCTGCAAGCAGCCCAGTGCACTTCATCAAATACATACATTTAAAGAGTCAAACAAACAAAATAACAGGTAACAACAGAAAAGCTTTGAACACTCAGAGCTCACCCAAATACACTAAGAGTAAAAATGGACACAGTTACCTAAACAAACTGCATTCTACACAGGGAGAGGTGTTGTTCAGTCACCTGAAGGAAGGGAATCAGTACCTACAAAAACCAACCAAACAGGCCACACACAAATCACAAAGGCTAAAGGACAAAACAACAAAGACTCTGGAATAAGCTTCCAAGATAAAAACAACTTTAAATGGTTAAAGCATTTTTGGTCCTGTTGGTTGAAAGAACAAAATCCTAAGCTAGTTTCTGAAACAGAAGGAATGACCACATTCATACAGATCATACTGTAAGCTGAAAGAAAACTGAAAGGTGTTAAAAAATACTTTAAAAATCAGTGAACTGTTTGATGAACAGGCAGTACAAAGAGTTGTTTTGGCACTGTACCTGAAGGAAAGCTAGAGATACACATTTCATTACCAAGCTGATGCCCATACCTGCCATCCTAGTCGACCTATCAAAGTCTGCAGTCTGAAATACAAGTGCACCAGGAAAGAGAGACAAGCCAGGAGTCCCCACTAGCCTTCCACCATCCTTTTAAGTACAGCTCCCAGGCCACCCTTTGCCACTTTCAGTGGAGTCAGTTCCTCTTTATTCTCAATGTGAATACTTGCACCGTGAGACACCAGCAGCTTTGCCTCCTCCACTCTCTCTTCATCGCAGGCTAAATGACTGCAATAAGAACAAGAAACCCACAGCCACTATTAAACAGGCCAAGCTTACAAAGAGCAATAATTATGCCTTGGCACAATGACAGCATCAATTCTGGGGAGGGGAGATACATCCTAGAACAAATCCACATGCAGCCAGCTACCTACAGCCTCCAAAGCTTGCTGTCCAGCCACTATCATTCAGCACCAGAAGAATGTTCCCCGTGCTATTGTCCTTGCAACATTAAGACACTTCTTTAGTTTAGGATTTGGCTCTGCAGTCTGCAAGGCTAAAGAGCACATAATCCACAGTGAAACTGGAAAAGGATAACTCTATTTAAATTAAAAGTGATGCTTAAAAAGAATCTGAAGTAAAGACTTACAGCAAAGTGCAGTTCACTTTTTTTTTTTTTTTTTTCTGTTTGCCACAGTATCTTGAGAACAAGTGTGTGTTCCAGGACAATACTTGGCTTTATGAACAGCTGAAACATGGTCTTACTCACAGCAAAATCTTTATTCTGCTGTAGATGAGGCAGAGATTTGCAACCAAATTCAAAGCAGCTGAGGTTTTACCCTTTCAGATTCAAACTTATCTCTAAGGTGATATCAAACACTGGGCTGACTGTACTGAAAATGCAACTTATTTTCCTCAGAGAGGTGAAGATTCATAGAATGTCAGAGCTGGAAGGAACCTTAAAGATTATAAAGCTCCAACTCCCCTGCCAATGGCAGGGACACCTCCCACTAAAGCAGGTTGCTCAGAGCCCCATCCAGCCTGGCCTTAAAAACTTCCAAGGATGGGACTTCCCCCACCTCTCTGGGCAACCTGTCCCAGTGTCTCACCACCCTCATGGGGAAGATATTCTTCCTCATGTCTGATCTGAATCGACCCATCTCTAATTTTAATCCGTTCCCTCTAGTTCTAGTTTTGGAAGCAAAGCTTCCAAAACGAGTTGTTGCTTGGCAGGCCAGCCAGGCCAGCCTGCAAGACCAATTTTCGCTCTTTGATGTCAACAACTCACTTTCTGCCCTCTAGTGGCAAATGAATATATTGCAAATTATTCCAAGCAGTGTTCTACACTTAAGTAGCTGTAGCAACACATACAAGGTGTGTATAGACACAATTCAGCAAAATACTGTTTTTCTCTCTTTTTTTTTTTTTTAATCACATGGGATTGTGAAGCAAGGGGGCATTTTGAGGCAGTGAGAAATTTCAAGTAAGAAACTGAAGCACTGGAGTTTCACTTCATAGAGAATATGCTGTATTAAGCAATGTAAAAGTTAAACGTTACTTACAGAGGAGTATTCCCTTCAGAGTCCTGTATATTAAGGGATGCATTGTGCTGCAGAAGGATCTGTACCATCTTGAGGTTCCCCTTGGCTGCTGCTCTGTGCAACGGGGTGGACTCAAAATGATCCGTTGCGTCCGGATCAGCTCCGTTCTGCAGGAGCATGACTGCAATCTGAACAGGGAAAAGAGCAAGAAGGGGGGAGGAGGTGAAGCTGATACAACTGACCACTTCTTCCAAGGGCAGCAGCACCTCCAGCAGCCCGGGCAGACTTACCTCCTGCCTGTTTTTGGAGGCTGCGTAGTGGAGTGGCGTGCAGCCGTTCTGGTTGGCGGCGTTGACGGGAGCCCCGCGGGCTATCAGCGCCTTCACGATGGCGTCACGGCCCGCAGAGGCTGCGATGTGCAGGGGGGTCCAGCCGGCCTGCAGAGGGAGCAAAAGACACCCCACGGCACTCAGAACAGGAGTTCAGGCAAAGAAAAAAACCCCATGACAAAGCATAAGGCAAATACAGACTTGGCCACTTATTAGTTATGCTGTAGGTGTTCTTGTAAATGTAAAGCTAAGTGTTGTTGATTATCAGCAGTGAGACAAGTCTCCCATCCTGCACTCAGGAGCTGCCAGTTGCATGAGAAATCAGTTGATTTATACAAGGTGTCTTGCAGGGCACTTTACCCCTGCAGAATTAACAGCAGATTATTTTTAACAGCAAACAAGAGTGGCAGAAAAAGGGTGGCTGAAAGTTGATGCAATCTGTTCCATAGCTTACCCTCGAATTAGATGATGAGACAGTATTTTCACCTCTGACAGCAACCTTTAGGATGCCTCATAATGGATGTAGCTACTTCAACCCTTCCCCTACAACAGTAACAAAGCCTCTCCTTTGCAACTGTGAAATCACTCAGGCTGTCACCTACTACTCCAAGTAACAAGAAACCTTCAGGGTATCTCATATTCGAGGATCACACCAAGATACAGATAACATGAAAACACCTAAAACCAACCCAAACACTTCTGGTTTTGCAACTTTATTGGTAAGAAGAGTTTTCCTACAATTCCTTGGCCATAAGCAAGACCTGTCCAAGTTTCCCTACCCCTCTTCCCCGTAAAGAGTTAAATACCCAGGTCTTCTAGCGCTCTCACAGCTGGAGATGCTTTTGAACACGTCCCAGATTCCACACGGGCTCCCCTGACATCAACAGGGAGCAAAGGCAGGAATCGACCAGCACCAGTCGCCGCCGGGAGCCGCCCTCACCCCCTGGTGGTTGCTGGAGCCACTTCTGTGGCCGAAACCATGACAGCAAACGCTCCAGACAGCTGCTGTGCCCCCAGTTTCCCCACGCAAAGGGGCTTCCCAGCGATTCCTCCGCCTCCCGGCAGCGGCCCCGCGGCCCAGGCCAGCCCCTCACTGGGGTGGTGTCACTGAGCCACGGTGGGGGCTGGAAGGGACCTCTGGAGATCATCTGGTGCCACCCTCCTGCTCCAGCAGGGTCACCCAGAGCCTGAATGAAGGGCCAAGGATCGCTGTGTCCAGGCGCGTTTGGAATCTCTCCAGAGGAGGTGACTCCACAACCTCTTTGGGCAGCCTGGGCCAGGCTCCGACACCCTCCCAGCAAAGGAGGTGGAACCTCCCGGGTTCCAGTCTGTGCCCTGTCACTGGGCACCACTGAGAAGGGGCCCGGGAGAGTTGCGACACTCACATCGTCCTTGTCGCCCACAGGCACGCCGAGGCCGAGCAGGAGATCGGCGACGTCCGTGTGTCCCGCCGAGCAGGCCCAGTGCAGCGCGGTCCGGTTGTCCTGAGGGAGGGAGGGAAGGAGCGGTGAGCGGGCGGCGGGAAAGCGGGGAGGGCGGGAAAGCAGGTTGACAGGGCCCCCCCACCCTCCACAGGCCTCCCACTCGCGTCCGGGCGGACAGGGAGGGCCACAGCCGCCTGACCTGGTCGGCCTTGGTGGCCAGAGCTCTGTCGCGCAGCAGCTGGGCCCGCAGCTCCTCCAGCCGCCCGCCGTAGGCCAGGTTACAGACGCTGAGGTCGGACACGGCTCCCTCCATGCCGCCCGCCGCCGACACACCTCCCCCTGCCGACAGGGGCGGGGCTCCGGGCAGCCGCTGGCCAATCAGAAGGGTGCCGGCGCCGGCCCAGCCAATCGCATGTCCGGGCCTGCGCCCCTCGCCTTTCGGGCCGCGGGGGCTGCTGGGATTTGTAGTCCGGCGGGCAGGGAGAGGCGCGCTGCCGCCGGCCGCGTGAACTACAACTCCCGGGAGCCCCGCGCGGCGGCCGTGTTGTGCCTCCGTGTCGGGGCGAAAGGAGGATGGTGACAGCGGGAGGATGGAGTCAGGTGAGGGACGGCGGCGGGAGGCCGCGGAGGGGGATCGGGGCGGAGGCTGGCGGGACACGGGTGCTGGCGGTGCTGAGGGCCCAGCCCGGCGGCCTGCCCGTCCCAGGGGCCGGCGGCGGGGCCTCGCCACGACGGGAGGCGCCCCCGGGCCGAGGGATCCGGTGCTTTCCGTCGTGAGGGGTTTGCCAGGCGCGGACGAACGGGACCCCGCGGCCTCTCCCGGGAGCGGGGGGGCCTCGGGGCAGAGCGGCCTCTTTCAGGGGGTTGTGACCCGGAGGTCTCGGTGTCTCCCCGCGGCCGCCGCCGCCAGCACCGGGAGGCTGCCGGGTTGCAGCGGTGGTGCTGTGGCGGAGCGGACACAGCTGAGGGTACGAGCTGCCCTTCCCGCTCCTGAGGTTTCCCGTGTTCTTCACCCCCTGCCTGCGCTGCTGACCCGCAGAGAAGGAGCCTCTTCGGTGCTTGGCAGCGCTGCAGTCAGAGGGCAGTCAGCTCCATTTCGCTGCTGATTGCTGCCATGTGTAGTTTTACATTTAATGTTTATTTTTGTATTTACCTGCTGATTAGTCATTCTTTGTAACTGTACTTGTGTGCACTGGAAGAGTAAAATAGAATTGTGTTTGGTTTTGCTTTCCATTTCTTTTTTTTTTAGTGGTGTATTCCTTAAGCTTGGTATCTAGAAGACTCTACCAGTGTCATTTTTACACTTGAATGCCTGTTTTGTTCTTCCAAAACCCTTGCTTTAATGATAAAAAATGATCAAATGGCCTTTTAGTAGTATAAATTATCACATGTTATTTTCAACTAAACAGATTTAGCATTGAATAATAACATTCATACGGTTTTTTTTCCTTCTCCTTCTTTTTTCTGCAGTGTATCAAATGTCCAGCCCAGTCTCACTAACACTTCTCACATGCTTCCCATTAAGCACAGGGCTGTAATCACTCAAGTGGTGCTATTTGTACATTTAAGATTGAGCACAGGCACATAGGCCCTGATGCCTAAATTGTTTATTTCTTCCCTCATTTCCTTGAATGGAATCCCAGTCTCCCTGCAGTCACCCTGAACTCCTGCTGCTGGCCTCAGTCAGGCTGTTTGTGATCAGTGTTACTCTCCCAGTGCTCACTGAGGATGAAAACACAGAGCAGCCAAGACAGGGGATGTTTTGGAGTCAGGAGAGCTTGTTAAATGGAACTGGCTGCTCTCTCCAGCAGCCCCAGCTGCTGCTGCTTCAGCCTAAGGACTCAGAGCTGTGATAGGTAAAAGGGGTAAAATGGAGTTTGAATTTTGTGGTTTTCTGATCAGTTTTATCTAGGTGTGAAAACCAGATCACTATTTTGTCAGACTACTCAGAAGACTTTCCAGAAACTGATGAGCCAGTGTGGATTCTAGGAAGGCAACACCACCTGAACACAGGTAGGTATCTTTGGAGTCACTTATCTGTAGAGCATCCATAGATTCTTATGCAGCAGCAGCAGCAGCAGCTCCTGATTTCCCTACACTCTCTAAAAGTCTCAGGAGAGAAGTTTCTTTTTCTCCATCCACAAGACACCAACATCACTTTTCAACCTAAAATGAAATCAGAAGTTCACCAATGTACCTCCTACTGCAATTCATGCTCAGAAACCAGCCTTGTAGCAAAGACTAGTCAGGTGGTTACTTCTCAACAACAAGTACCTCAGAAGCAGGTAAATAACTTTTAGGGAACGTTCAGTATTACTAATGATATTTTCCCCTGAAGGATGCTGTCTGCAGCCTGGTATTTGCAACTAAAATGATATTTCAAAAGAATAATAATAGTAGCAGCAGTAATCACAGTGAAATCCATCCAGGCCATGCACTGCATTGTGATGAAAATAAATAGATGACCTACAAGTCATGACAGAGTGAGGTATTTGTACATCATCTAAGATTTCAGAAAGGAGTTTTCCTTCTTGGGAAGGAGACAAGGGCATCCTCCTGGTGTGCACAGCAGAGGCAGTGGCCACCAGCAGAGGCAGGACAGCCCAGGATACCACATAGAGCTGCAGTCAGCTCCAGGAACCACTCAGCTTGAGACAGGGCTCAGAGACAATGCAGCAAATAAGATTCATAAGAACTCTTCAGAGCCTTTAGGAGAATTTTGTAAATGCATGTGTTATTAAATTTTTATTTTTTTTTTTAATATTATTCACCTTTTCTTAACATGACTTTATATTGTGTTTGAAGACCATGTTGGTTTGCATGTAGAAACTCTTCACCTTTCTTAACTTGCTTTACCAGTTCTTTCCTGAGGACATAGTTCTCCCTAGTTGATTCATTCAAGCAGGGTATAGTCATTCCAAATACCATGTGTCTTCATTGGCTAACAATTATTTCATCCTTAATAAACTAATTTTAATTAGCAGTCTGCAAAAGCTCCCTGTCATTAAAGAGCTAAAAATATTTTAAGTGTTAAGGGTCTCACATGTAAGAGGTAACAGGAACCTTCCCTGTGCTCTGTATATTGACTGTAGAGGGAAAATGACTTAAATTTTGAGTTTTTAAAGTCTGTTTTAATTTTTTCTCTTAAAATATTCCAGACAAATCTAAGTTATTGTTGGACATAAGTGCTCGTCTCTGGTTCACATATAGAAGAAAGTTTTCCCCCATTGGTGAGTATGCAGCAAAGCAGCTGCCTTGTTCTACATTAGCAGGATTAGTGATATAATTATGGACTGAAGAATGATTTTGACAGTTTTAGAACATTTTGAGCATGCTTTAACTGTTGATGCAGACAAAATATGAAAGCAATTAAAAACTGTGCTTACTTACACCTCCACAAGCAGGTCTTCTTGCTTGTAGAGCAAGCAGTAAAGTTAGACCAGCAATATGGAAAGAAAAGGTCTTGCTCAGGGCCTTTTATCCCTAGGGCAGCTGTTAGAGGTTGTAACTCTGAATTTTCTCTGTGGCACTGCACTTGTTGAAAGCCCAGACTGATGATAGTGGACTCTTCTAACAGGAGGCACTGGCCCCTCATCTGATGCTGGCTGGGGTTGTATGCTGCGATGTGGGCAGATGATGCTGGCACAGGCACTGATCTGCAGACACTTAGGAAGAGGTGAGCCCTGCTGCTGAGTGCACTTCTGTGTTGTTTGGAGACCATTTAATTTCTGTTGTAGTTTTCTCTAAAAGCACAAACTCTGAGTTCATTAATGAAACTCTTTGCTGCCCTGTTAGATGCTACTAGTGAATTATTCTTGTCCGATGGGGCAAAATAATTCCTGCCTTAAGCAGAGAAATAAATAGAGGGAGGACAAATAGGAATCCCATGGTTGTTATTTTATAAATCTTTTTGAAGAGTATCCAAATTGAGGCCAAGGGAAAATCTGCTGCTGGGGGTCTGAGTTCTCACCCTTCAATTCATTGCCTACATAGCCACACTGTGACTGTGTGAACAGTGCCATAGTGATCACACAGACATCACACAGAGCACTTCCCAGCCCACCAGTGTCACCAGCCTGAGGTCCAAACCCCACAGCACAGCCCATTAGTGCAGGCTCTTAAGCCTGTATCAGCACCTTACATCCCAGGTAAGCACTGCAGGTCTGGTCTGTCTGTAGCTTAGCACTTACCAATTCAATGACTGCATTTAGGTCTGTGACCCTTAGGCTGTTGTGCTGTGGTTTCCATGGCAGTGTGCCTTGTGGATTTATCTGCTTTGCTGAATCCACAGAAGGATTTATCCACTTGAATAACTGAATCCCCAGAATGAGGTGCAAAGGAGCAGGCAAACAAACAAATTACTTGAGGAAAACTGGAACATGAACTCGTAGTCTGTAGCTCCTTCCTAGTGTCAGCCTTGTGTACGTGCTGCTCTGGCAGTAAACAGCAGGTAGCTGCCTTATGCTAGAAGCAGGACCATGTGTGGCAGAGCTGTGTGGTGGATTTTGCTGGGGGAGAGGGCCAGAGTTGTGTCCAGACTTTGCCTTATGGATCTTAGATCATTATCTTAGAAATGCTTATGTTATGCTTGCAAGTCTTAGAGGATCTAAACAGCACAGAGATCTAAGCAGCCTGGGAAGCTCCCACACAGCAATACTGTTGATTCTCAGCAGTGATCACTTAGAATTTAGTTGCAGTTGGCATTTTTATTTTTCCAGTGTCTGTGATGATAAAGGACAGCTTGAAAATAAATGGCAAGCTCTGACTTCTAGGAACTCTAAACAAAATGTAAATATTAGAGATGAACTGCACATTAGTCTTGTAACATCTCATTGTATGGCTTTCTACTATTTAGAACTTTGATTGGAATGATGGAAACCTGATTATTTTTTTAATCTGTGTAACTTTTTTCCTGTAAGATTGGCAATGGGAAAAACACAAAAAACAACCAGAGGAATATCACAGAATCCTACGGTGCTTTCTAGATAGAAAGGATTGCTGTTATTCCATCCACCAGATGGGTAAGCACACACATCAGCTCCCCCCTATTTCCTACTACAGCTTAGTGCTGTCATTTGTAATAATGGACACTAATATTTCTAATTCTCATTACAGTTTAGAAGCATTTTGTAAAGGAACTAACAGTTACTAAGATTTGAAAAGAGCATAGATTGAGAAAATAATGGTTATTGCTAAATAGAGCTTGCAATCACTCTAGGATATATCACAAACCATTATTAGGTCACACTCTTTCACATCTATTGTGACCAGATTCTCTGATCTGTTGTTTTATATTTTTTTTCTGTATATTTTTCCTTCTAAAAACAGCACAGATGGGTGTTGGAGAGGGGAAATCAATTGGAGAGTGGTTTGGACCAAATACAGTTGCTCAAGTACTGAAGTAAGTCAAATGGCAGTGGCTCAGAGTGTACTCCCCTGGGGCAGCAGAGCTCCCAGACACAGGCTGGGAGGCTGCTCTTCCCCTCTCAGAATCTGGAACATCTCTGCCATGTCTCTGCAAGTTCAGGGGGGACCTGAATGGATGCTGGGGGCTGCTGGGCAGGTACTGAGTTGGGATTGGGTGAGTTCTAAACTGTAATACACCAAGAGCCTGGGGGAAGACCTGCAAGAAGGCCCCTCAGCCCCTAACCAGCACGCACCAGAGAGAGGCATTCCTTTCCACGGTGGCACAGCTCTGACAGTCCTGAGATCACTGGTGGTGGGAACCATGTGTGGAGCCATGCAGGCCAGGAGGGAGCTGAGCTGCAGTTCTGCCTGAAGGCTACTGTGTAACTCATGGGCAGCTCCTAGTCTAGGAGCCAGACTAAAAAGAGTTGACTTTGTTTCTGAGGAGGTGGTGGAGGTGCCAGACAGCAAGTGCAGACTGGACTGCAGTCCTGAGTGCTCAGTTCTTTGCAGCCCTGGGACAGACACATTCTGGAGAGAGAGAGAGAGAGAGAGGAGCTTAAGCATTCCCTGGCCTCCTTCACTTACAGATTCTTCATGGCTTGGTGCTCACATACAGGGGTTTTTTTTTTGGCTTATTTTAGGCAGCTGACTCTGGCTGTGCAGCTTAAGAGCATGGCTCCCTTCCCCAGAGGTTTGGATTTCACACAAGTGAACAGAAACCTGTGCGCTCTGATATCAATCACCCTTCTCACTTCTGGGTGCTAAAATCCTTTATCTGATCTAGCTTGTGATGCCTGTCTGCTGTCCATTGTGCACAGAAATAATTCTACTGCATGTAGTCCACTTCTTAAGAAGTTATGTGCAAAACTAGTACAAGAATTTTGTCCTTCTTTGAACAATGCCAGGCAGGATCCCATTGCAGAGACTGTTGAATGCAATAAAAAGCAATAAACCTAATTATGTGGTTGAGCTATTCCTGTCACTGCATTTGGCAAAAGGACAGCACAATTTTCACAGGCTACAGTTACAGTGTCTGCTTTTGCCAGTACCACTCAGTACTGATTTTTCTAAATATATTAAACATTAAATATTCAAAGTTATCTTCTTATTATATGGGGGCTTAAAAAAAATCCATCAAGATGTTTTTCCAAAGAAAGAATTTTAATTTTTTTACTCAAGAACCATCTGAATATTCTGAATAAAAAGCTATCCTTGTGGTCCTAATTAGTTTATGTTAATTATTACTTTAATGTCTTCTAGGAAGCTTGCTTTATTTGATGAATGGAATTCATTAGCTGTTTATGTATCTATGGACAATACAGTGGTCATTGAAGACATCAGTAAGTGAAACATTAGTTCTCTGGTTACAGGTTTTGATTAGACTCCACTTTCCTGAATGTAGCTAAATATGAGCAGAACACTTCTGAGCCATCCCTCCCTGTTCCCAGGCTAAGGAAGGGAATAAAGGAAATGCAGACTCTGGTTGGGAGCAGAATGCTGTGGGTTTTTTGGTGTCCAGCTTACACACCACACAGTTTGGGAGAATATGGAGTTTGGTCTGTGCTACCTAAACTCTTATCCCAGAGAGAGATTGCTATCTGTAGAAATACAGAGAATTGTAAA
>JAOEGS010024173.1:90329-116976 GCA_025447755.1 Corythornis vintsioides
CGGCGCTGCCCACGTGCACAGGAGCGCTCTGGGCAGAAGTAGGAACGTGGCAGGATTCTGGGGCTGGAAGCCCCTCCTGCTCATTATCCCCCTACGGCTGGGGATAAATCACATCAATCCAGTCTACATCGATGCTTTTAAAGTAAGGGTTGCTTGTTTTGCAGTGGAATTGTTGTGAAGTAAGTTCAGGTGCCTGTTACACCAATTTCAATTCCATTTTCCTCCCTTTTGAACTCCTAGGAATGCTTTAAGATGCCACAGTCTTTGGGAGCATTAGGAGGGAAACCAAATAATGCCTATTATTTCATAGGATTTTTAGGTAAGGAAAAAAAAAACTTATTTCAAATATATATATGATCTAAAGAGAATGGTGGCTTGGTTGGTTTTTGTTTTGGTTTTTTTTGGAAGGGGAAACAGCAATTTAAGCATGAGAATAAAGTAGAAGAAATGAAGAAATATACCTCAAATACTTCAGGAACAGTATGATATCATTCTTACAGGAATAGAAAAGTAGCAGCAAAGCTTGGTGTAAAAATAAGTGATGATATAACAACAAGCTAAGACAAGTAGATAGCATTCAACAAGTGCCAAATGTCACTACTGCTAAAATAGGGAATTTTTCCTAATCATTAATTCTTCCTAGTGAAAGGTGTCTTGCTTTCATTCTTCTACTCCACAGTTTGTTTTTTTCCTTATATTTCAAACTTTTTTTGCAATAGCAGTATGTTTTTCACTTTCTATTAATGAAATAGAAGATCCTTTATTAATGAAAGCTACAGTTAATACTAGATGAGTCTTTTAGATTTGATCCCTAATTTTATGGAGATTTTGTTCTTTGTTTTGTAAAGCCTGAATTGTTTTAGCCAGGCTTCTTTGTTCCAATTTCTGAGTGAATGCCTAATGGGATTACAGCCTGCAGTTGTGGTCATCCTGTACCTTTGGTCTGTGGAGTGGGAGGGATTACAACAGCTGAGATTTTAAAGGACTGGACCTCACACAGCAAAAGGAAATCATGTGCCAAAGGTAGACAAACCAACCCAAAATCTACTCTAAGGGGTCACAATACAAGGTGATACTAAATACCCTGTGGGAACCAATTGTGTCTGACTTTCTGATTCTCTTAAAGACTCCCTAGCTAGAAAGTCTGTATGTGGACTATGATGATAATCTAGTTGATGGTTTACAAGCCTGGATGGAATAAGTGCTTATTGAAGTCTCTTGCTTATTATCAACACCTGGATTTTACCTGCACAGGCAATGAGCTGATCTATTTGGACCCTCACACCACTCAGAGTTTTGTAGATTCAGAAGAAAATGGGACAGTTGATGACCAGAGCTTCCACTGCCAGCAAGCCCCCCAGCGAATGAAGATCATGAATCTGGACCCTTCAGTAGCTTTAGTAAGTGTCAGGAACTAACAGATGTGTGTGCTTGGATTCCCAGGAACACCTCTGGGTATCAGCAAGGGCATTTCCTTGGGCAGAAGCAAGATTACATGACAGGCTTCAAGGTGTGGTAGCTCAGGTATTAACTGCATAGGATCCATCAGTCTTGGGCCAAGCAGGGAATGGACAGGATCCCAGGGAGCTAGTTCAGTTTTCTTTACTGAGCAGCTTCTACCTCTTGCAAGAAGTATTTTGCAGGTCAAAGCAAGGAACTGAATTAGGTGTTCTGGTTTTATCCATCACTACCATATGTGCATTGTCTCTCTGGACAAGTTTCTTAAGCTTATTTTTAGCTCATAATTAAAAAACCTTTAAATGGACTTATTTGCAGAAGTCACCCAGAATGCTGTGGTAGCTGAAGAAATTAAATCTGATCCCATCTTCTGGTTGGTTATGGGCGATTGCCACTTGAGACAGGTGTTGCTAAAGCTTTAAACAATGCACAGATACCACAGCATCCTTCTCTCATTGCCCTGCTCTTACTATTTAATACTACTACTGTTTGTATTTTTTCCTCAGGGCTTCTTCTGCAAAGAAGAATGTGATTTTGATAACTGGTGTAGTCTTGTACAGAAGGTAACTATATTCTGTTTGCTCTGTCTAAAATGATGGGATTTTAAAAGATGGAAATTCCCCTTGTATCTTTCTCTGCATGCAAATTAAATGAGCCATAGAATCAAATGCCTTGATGCAGCAGGGTGAGCCAGAGCCACTGAACTGCTGGTTGGAGCTTGTTTTGGCAGCCACAAACCTGCCACTTGGCCAATGACTGAACATATTCCCTTGAAAAGCTTTTCTTTTTTTAGCACTACTGTGTTACTGGCTGAAACTTAGTAATTTACTGAGAAATAAATGTTCAAACTAAGTTTTAACTGCCTTATTGTAGCAAATTATTTGCTTTCTGATCCTTTTTATTGTTTGGCACCTTATTAGGTGTTCTAATTGTGACTGCTAGTTCTTGGTAACACAAAGTATCTGATTCTTTACATGCTGAATCCTGCCAGCTCCTGCTGAACACAGTAAACTAAGCAACAGAAGTATGAATGTGAAGTAGCATCAATCTCTACAGCCAGTTATTAAAAATGAAGGGGAAAAAAACAGCTAAGGAAAGCAGGTTGTAAATAAGTGAAATATAGGATATTATGTAGCTTACCTGGCTGAAGAGGAGGGGGATTTGGCTTCAGTCATTACTTGTTTCTCCTTATCAAAATCTGTCAGGTTTTTTTGAGCTGATAGATCTGTCTTTTGTTCCCACTGATCAACAGAAATCCAACAGAGAGGTCCATGCAAGTAATTTGCTTTTAAAAGGCAAAAAATATTATATGTTCTTAGTGTCTGTTTGCCACATATAAACAAGTGTACAGGTGTATGGCTGTCAAAGCTAATTCTAACACCGTGATAACCTGTAGGACAGTGGAAGAGATCTGTCTTCCAGGTGTTTGCAACTAGGGAGATACTACAGAGCTTCTGGAAGCAGTGATTCATAACAGGAGGTACCTGAAATAACAGGTTTGCAGTGTTTGTCTGTATTAAAGCCTTTGTTTTTTGATAGAGATATATAATTATAAAGGTTTTTAATTAAGCAGTCATGTTTTGTGTTTGAAGGCTCTCTTGAGGCATCTTTTAAAATGAAAGTTTTCATTCCTCAGGAGATTCTAAAGCAACAGAGTCTACGGATGTTTGAGCTGGTCCAGAAACATCCCCCACACTGGCCTCCTTTCATACCTCCAACAAAGCCAGAAGTGACAACCACAGGAGCAGGTGCAGTACCCTCTGAGAGTACAGCAGAATGGATGATCATAGGTGGAATAACAGAGCTTTCCTAAGTGTCAAGCAATCACCAGGGCATGCCTTTATCAGGCAGTTATCCAAACAGTCCACACACAATTGCTAGCACATACATGTGTGTGTATATATATTTATTTTAAATCAATCTTACAAAATACTTTGAAGGATACATTTCAGAGAAGTGCTTTCATGTTTGTTTGGGTTTTGTTTTTTTAAGTAAGCAAAATTGGACATGTCTTTACAGATTCTAAGTTGGTTTTTCTGTGTGTGTGGTTTTTATCCTTTCTTTCAGAACTCATTGAATCTACTGACAAGCTATTTGAAATGGAAGAAGAATTTGAAATCCTGAGTGTATGAAGGAAACTGTGGCGACCCTTCTGAGTATAGAACATCTTGCTACTATTATTGCATTGACTTAAAGCAAACAGCCATGTTAGCTCCAAAGTGCCTGAAGTTACAGATACCAGAGCACGGAAACCTGGTAGCATCTAAACCTCCAACAGTGACAGTTCCTTCTGTCAGTGAGCACCCCAGATGGAAAGGCAGCAAAAATCTGTTAAGACCCTTGAAAGGAACCTCTTTTTAATGTGTCTTTCCTGAAGACAAATGGACCGTTGAGATTAAGGCAAAAAGAAGTCTATCAATGGGCTGTATGTTTGGAGAAAGGGATAATACAAAATGGATATTTCTTGCTCTCATATAATGCAATAGTTTAGTTCTGAAAGCAAACCAGTCCCAACTTCAGGAGGATGTTTACTTCTGTTCCCTCCTGTGGGCTGCAACGTAGAAAAAATACCTTGTCTTGTTTAAAAGATCGACTGGATCAGAAGAAAATTGTTTCCTTGTTAAATATTTTAACATGTATTTGAGCAACCACACTTTATTACCAGAATGTTTCTGTAAAAGGAACTGTGTCTGATGTATACGTTTTGCAATAGCCTTCCTGTTTCTGGGAAACCTCAAGAGGAACAGGAGCCTCGACTAGTTGATAGAGATCACAACCACTGCTATAGTTATATTTCACCTTGACCTTAAAATACAGATCATTAAAACTTAGGCTGACTTTTGTTTTCGGAGCTAAAAGAGTCAAAGGTGGTTTAACTGTACCTTATTTATTTTAAAAGAAGATTTACACGAGTTTCTCTGTTATGGCACTTTATCTGTGCATCTAATAAATTTCTTAAGCTTTTCATAGGTTGTATGCTGCTATATTTTGTTAATTTGTTTGTGTGAACTAAATATAAACCAGGTTATCTTAAAACTTAATATATAGGCATATGCAAATACTTAACTGTTGGTTTTTGACTTGTTGCCTTTTGAAAGCAGTTTTGGTAAAAGTGCCTTAATTCTGCAGGTTGATCAGAAGAGCCTGTGTGGTTTTATTTCTAAGGCAGAATATTTCTCTAGCAGCCATAAGAAAACCAGCTCAGAAATCAAAGGCAGAGCTCTTCTAATCCATGATAAGGTTCTTTTTTTACTATCAGGCAGTCCCCATGATGGTCACTGTGTCACGATAGTGTAAGGGACGTGAATCGCCCTGTCTCGTCTGCACCAATAAATGACACCAGAGAGAAACCCTGAATGCTGTCTCCTCTCACTTGCACTTCTGCACTGGGGCCAGTGTGAGTCCCAGAAAACAATTAACCAAAATCATATTTCACTTTGTTTGCCTTCAATGTTTATTAGCCGCAGTTTGGAGACTACACACTTAGAAAAAAAAAAAAAAAACAAAAACCATTTTCTTCCCTGCTCCATGGGTGGTTTTTTAAAATAAAGCATTACTTCTTAATTAATACATGAACTTAGTGTTCATGGAACAGCAGTTCTAACCCTCTCCTTCCCATAGACAAAAATGAAAATGAAGCCCTTGCTCTGAAATGTTCAGTCTTGAGCAGTAACTGCTCAAGGCACCTAACTTAAGAAATAAAAAATAATTGAGAAAAAAAAAATCAATCAGTGGACAACAATTTACTTATTCCTCATATAGCTCTTCTCTGTTACATAAACACTGTTCAGACAGGAGGTCTCAGCCCTGCAGACCTCTTGGACAGGTGGTTTTGCTGAGGGTAAATAGATACATGAAAATGGGGCTGATGGAAAGATAGCTGGTGATTGGAATTCTCCCCATGTGCCTGGCAGGATGGCTTGTGTGGGAGAAGGCTGGGCTGGGAACTTGATGGAAGTTTGGACACCAACAGCACTGAAACCAGGTTATTGCAACAGAAGCAGCTCCCTAAAGTTAGTGATGCTTAAAATGTATATGGCATTTTATCTGATGCTGGAAAAAACCCAACCCTGATTGTCTGCATGTATCCATGCTCAAACATGAAATGAACTCCCTGTAGACACAGTGTCTGACTGACTCCCCTTTCTATAGCACCACGGGAGCCCTGTGGCTGAAGAATTCATTGTGGTTTGCACACATTTTCAGAAAGTAATGAGCTCCACTGTGTGCACACAGCAGCTGAAAGCTGTGTTTGCCCAACTCAAGCTGTAAATACACTATGTTCTGTCTGTGCTGGGACAGCTAAGAAGTAGATTGGCCTTTCTGCACAGAAGGATTGCCCCTCAGGAGTGTTCAAATACCTTAAAAGATATTTGCAAAAATACAGCCAAGCAGTTGCAGGTCTATCAGAATCAGGAGTAAGTTAAGTGAAAGGCTAAATTGGTCTTCAAAAATTCCCTTGTTCAACTCCAGAACATGCAGAGCTCTCTGGCCCCAATCTAGGAAGAGAATATTATATTATGCATGTAAATAAGCATGAAAGGTAAAAATACTACCTGCTTAGAAGTAAGCATGTTCTTAAGTACTTTGCTGGATAGAGTTTGAGCCCTAGAACTTAGTAAAGAAATAATACTGTACAATAAAGCCTCAGTCTTACATTAATAATAATCTGGACAATTTTGTCTTAAAGATCTTTAAGCCAAGATGAGACTGTATTTGTAAGGCACTGCTTAGAAAAGCCCTGGAATGTCAATATATAAGGTTTTCATACACTGTACTCTAGAGACATTGATAGCAGTATCTTTAGCCCAACTAAATGAATTTGTTCTATATATTAGCATACCCTTTCCATGTCTTTCCCTCAAAATATACAAGGATAATACAATTAGTGGCACTTCTCTTTAATAATGCCCTGAAGGAAAGTGTGACTGGTTAACAGTGTGTACACTAGAAATACAACTTTTAAACTAACAGAAATAAAGCCCAGGGGAAGAAGCACACAACACAAGCCTGCAGAAGTAAAAAGCATACATCCCATCACTGATTACTTCTGTGTTTGCATGAGCCTTGTGTGCTGGCTGGTGAAGCCTCTGCTGTTCAGATACATGGAGCTTGAACAACTAGAAAACAAGTGTGCCAAGGCTACCTCAGGAAACATACATTTGTAGTAATGAAATGTTTCTGGTGGCTGCAAGAAGATAAGCACAGACCTAGAAGCAGACATTCTACCTGGAATAGATTGCAACAGAAAGCTAGGAAAAATGCTAGAGGTGTTTGGATTCATCTTCACACCAAAAATGGTGGTTTTCACTGGAGTAGCTCTTCAAAGTCAGCCACGGATGACAGATGGATTAGAACTGAGTACCTGTCGCTGGAGGAAAGGATGTCCCATCTGTGTAACAAGCAAAGCCAAATAAACTAATTCTGGAGTCCTCCTAAGGAAGTTAGTTATCAACCAGTTAGTGTTTCTAAGTCACCTACAATCCACTGATAAATTTTAGCTAGCTCTGTATTTCCCTAGCACTAGACCAAACACTATTTGCAAAGACACTAATAAAGCATAACTTTCTGAAGAGTCTCTTGATGATGATTGGCAGGTGCCTTGGACAGAGGAGTGGTGTAATGTGAGACATCAGTTACTCATCAGTCTGAATAAAGGAACTCACAGAGACTTTCTGAGGTAGCCATAAATGAGGGGAAGAAAAACCCCACTGAAATAAAAGCACAGCACCATGTTCCAGAGAACCCCCGGGGTTCCAGAGCACCGGTCTTCCCCTCCTCTGTGTGCAGCTCTTGGACTTGACTCTCTGGCCATCAACCACACGCAGAACAGGTGTATGGATTTACCCTTCTTCCCATCAGTGATGTCTAGTCTTGGGTGACAAAGCCTGGTGGTGTCACTGGGTTTTTGTTACAAGTTCTTCATGCACACCTGGCAGCGGCTGACCCTGGTCCGCAGCTGTCCTGCCTTCAGTGTTTCTGAGGGGGGAGCACTGACAAACTGCTGTGACTGCTCCACGGTGGTCAGCCAGAAGCTGTATTTGTTTGCAAAGTAATGGCAAGTTCCCCTGGCACCATTGCATTCAATGAAGGGAGTAGCACGGAAATCCTCCAGGCAGGAGCCAGGTGAGACCAGGGATTGACCCCCTCCTTCTGCTCCAGCTGCAGTGTGCTGAAATAAAGATGGCAAAGGAGTTCAAAGGCAGGTAAACAGGGGAGTCCTCTGGTTCCGTTGTCAAAAGGAGTGAAAGGGGCAACCAAAATTATCCTTTGGCAACATGAAGCTTTCTTTTGAGTCAGGGAGAGGGGTAAAGAAGCACAGGAATGTATTTAGACTGAAGGCCTGGTGTACTGGAATCCCAGCTTTTCACTTGCAGGCTGGGAAAGTTTGGAACCCACAATGCTGACTTCATACTGTTCTAACAATCTTGCACTAACAAGCTTCTAGGAGAGTGTAATGGAAAATGTTCTATTTTTTCCACTGAGGGAGAGGATTAAGACAATGCTGTAGCTTAGTGTTTCCACATTTAAAGGTCTGAAGACCAGAGTATCTGTGGCAATACAGAACTACTGTGTCAAAATGACTACTGAGCAGTACAGGTGAGGTGGGTTCCAGCTAAACAGGAATGAATTCAGCAAGCTGGCCAGCTGATAAAAAAGAAATGCACAAGGGCAAGGAGCTATAGGGCTCCTATAAGCAACTCATGGAATATGGTCTCAGGCACCTAATGAAAGAGATCTAGAGATGTTTAAACTGCTTTTGCATCAGCAGTAGTTCCCTTACCATAAGGAAGGAGTATCCTATCCATAGGCTGCGCCAGCCAAGGGGACACTGTGGGATGGTGATGTCCTGGCTGTGCACAGCCACAGCCTGGGAAGGTGCTTCACACACTGAGCAGCGACTGATGTACTGTGGGATCTGAACACTGTCCACTGGCATCATGGGGATGGGAGCAGTGGTGGAGAGCCAGTAGGACTTGTCATTTCTGCTGGCATAGTAGCACACCTCGTTGATGTTGCAGTAAATAAAAGGCATGGTGCTGAAGCGAGGCAAACATGAGCCAGCAAAACCTGAAAACACAGGACAAGGGTCATCCCAAGCAGCTCCAGCTCCTACAGAGCAGACATGAGCAGCAGGGGATGGCACAAGTAACACTGCTCCCAGTGCAGACTCTGGTCAAGCAGACTCCCACCACCTCTACTACCAGTGAAGACCGCTCATTTGAAACAGGATTTTGACCTACATTGTTTATGTCTGAAAGAGTTTTGTCAGCTCACCAAGATCCTGGTTGTGTGATTTCTCCTGTCCCTCCACGTACAACAAACTGTAGCCATCCCAGAGCTTGCTCATTCCTATGGGACAAGGTGGGATTTGGTCTGACTGACTGTGCTTCACTAACGTGTATCCAACACCCACACTTCGCCCAGGCATCCCGGGCAAGCCAAGTGAGCCTGTCTTCCCAGCAACACCTAGAAGACAGAAGAGGAGCCACTATTACTAATAAGCAGTGTGGACATCACCTGGCTCTACACCTGATTGTGGCATTGCTGTCATTGTGTTTATGGTCAAGTCTTGTGCAACAAAGAGCCCAAGTTTTGATGGTTGTTGTGTGAATAACTGGACTTACCAGTTCCAAAAGCAGTCATTTCACAGTAGCACCCACCCATGTTCTACCTCACTAGATATTCTTTCTGTGCCCAACAACTCTGTGCTAGCACGTATCTCACAGCATAGTAATTCTGAGGATCTCAAAGCATCAACCAAAACCTAATACATTCCATTCTGCTACAGCACACTAGATGATGATATTCCTTCGACACAGAAAGGCCAGAAGTTGTACAAGAAATCTGCATTCTGTGGCAGAACACAAAGCTTCTCTCACTGTGCCTTCCACCTACCACCCAAGCCTCACTGCTGTGCTCCCTGTGAATACCATTTTGCTCTTTTAGATCTTCAAGATGACTCCCACATCCACAACACATGAAAACCAAAAGATGTCCAGAACTGTACCTAGGGAAACACGAGCAGTGAGAAACAACAATGACATGGGACACTCCTCACTGAAGGTTAAATGTACTTCATTGCAGATACAAGACACAAGATCCCCTGGTCTTCCTAAGGTAACTGGGTGTTGGGGAGGGTCTCTGCAGAACCTGTAGGCAAACAGAATTCTACACATTGTTTCTTTCTGATCTATGCTCCCAAAATCATAAAATTACCTTCAAATCCCTGTGGTCCTGGAACACCTGAAGGTCCTGGATCTCCAACTATGCCAGGTGATCCAGGTAAACCATCACGTCCTTTCAAACCAGACCTTCCTGGCAGACCTTTTGTACCTGAAAATAAATACAATTATTGCTGTCATTGTTTCCTCATGCCAATCCCTTTCCTCTTGCAATGATATTCCAGAAGAGAAATACGTTGTCAGCAACCATGCTGAGAGCTCACTTTGACAGCTGTGGTTACAAACAACTAACTCCACACAGGGACTCCACATAATCTGACTGCTAAAGGATCAAGAGGTGCAGCTAAGCATCAGTCAAATGTAGCTGCAAATGCAGCACTGAGATCTCAGAGATACTACTCTGCAAATCCTAAGACTTGGGTTTCAGTTTGATGGCTCTGGAAGCCTGTGAACTCTTCTCTCAACTCTCACTGCCATTGTGAAGCCAGGAATCCTTAGGTATCATGGCCCAGCTGTTGTTGGGCCAACTGGTGCAGGACCCACCAAAGTTGCTTTGCCAATCAATATGAATCCCAGTGGTGCAGGCTGAAGTTCCCAGCACTTCTTCAGTACAATATTTCATTGACAATTCAAGGAATTGTCAGTGATGAATCATTTTCATGACCACTCAACCAGCTAGACCAAAGCTGGAATGGTTATCAGCTATATCACAGGCTGTTGAACCTCATTCTGGAAACCTAATTCAAAAACCCTGTAAAAGTGCATGAACAGAATGTATCAACTACATTTTAATAATAACAAACCATGATATTTTTATGCATTTTGCTGGAATTATTGCCTTTATTAGAAAAATCTGTAAAGCTTCCTAATGCATTTGAGAAAGTAGTGTTGTTCCTCTGGAAGGCCAATATTTCAGTGATCTGAGTGTGCTTTTTACCTGGTTTTCCATCTGGGCCCTGAAATCCAGGATCTCCATCGAAGCCAGGGACACCATCAATTCCTGGCAGACCAGGTAAGCCTGCAGGGGCTGTGACTTCTTCTGGCTGTGGGGTTAAGCCTGGAGCCCCTTGTCTGCCAGGGAGACCTGCACAAGGTGTGAATGACAGTGTAAGTACCCCACAGAACCTGGCAGTTTGGATGACAATACTGACACAGAGGAGAAGTTAAATCCAGGCTGCCTTGGTACATCAGCATTGGGTGTCTGTACAAACTGGGATGCCAAGCTCTTTCTAATTTAGTTAGATCTCTAAGAAACTGTTTCTCAAATAAGCCCATTAAGGTAGCTCTGAGATTTTCCCCAGCCCAAACCATGTGCAATAAATCAAGTAGAGTTTTTCAAATCACCCAGCACTCACCTCGACGGCCCGTTTCACCTTTCAGCCCAGGGTAACCAGGGTCCCCTGGAGGTCCATCTTTACCTGGCATCCCCATAAGGCCAGGGTCTCCTCTTATACCTGCAAAGATACAGAGCTGAAGACCCCTGGGGCTAAGGGTAGGGTCCTGATTCTGACCCACAGCTGGGGGTCACACAGACAAACAAACTGAAGGCAGCAATGGCAACAGCAGCTCAGCTCTGAGATGGAGGAGACCACAACCCTTAACCCTCTGTGTCTGTTCTGATGCTCAGAATAGCTGCAGAGCCTCAAGACAGGAATTTCCACTGCTGCATTTGAAGTATTGCCTTTCCTTGTGTAACCCAGGGAAGGTGTTTGGGGAGTACATCTCTTTTCTATTTGGAATCACCTCCTTGGATAGTGCAGAGGGATGGGGATCTGCCAGCCCACAAAGGCAGCACACAGTCCTTCACCTGGCAGTGGGTCTCTGTCCTTTCCCAGCTTTTGAGCAGTGAGGTTTCTTTGAAACCTTGCTACCAGAGTTCTTGTTTGCAGCTTTGGCAGCAACCAAAGAAAGAGCAACCTGTTCCCTGCCTTATCCCAGAACAAGATCTCTTAACTCCTACAATCCTCTTGGCCTCTTTTAGAGACCTAAATCCACCACACTGTGCCTCTGAGCACACGTGGTAGGTGGGATGAAACAGCATCTCCAGTCTTTGCCTAGACAGAATATGCAAGTGGGTAACCATCACTGATGAGCACAGAACCAGTGCACGTGGACATAGCCACTCAGGGAGGAAAAAAAAGGCAAAAAGATAAAATGTCATTGTGCACTGAAGAGCACTTGGGGCTGTCCTCACTCTGCTGCTTCTGGAGTCAGTAAAACCTGTATGGCTCACAATGGAAGACTTGGACAAGAAACCCAGCTGTGCTTACACCTAAATGGGCATTTGTTTCAAAGCAGTCACACCAAGCACACCTAGATCCTTTCAAGGCAAGATTACCTTTGAATCCAGATGCTCCAGGAAGTCCAATTGGACCAGGGGGTCCCACATCACCCTTAATGCCTCTCAAGCCAAGAACACCAGGGAAACCTGGATTGCCTGTGTCACCTTGGTCAGAAGCTGGGCCAGGGGGTCCTCGTGGTCCTGGAGGACCTATAAGACCTGGAGATAACAGGGGTAATTAGCACCATTTGTTCCTGAGGCAAATGCTGAGGATATTCCCAGCATGTCTTTCTAGAAACAGTCATTATTTGTCTGTCTATATTTCCAGGGTGTCTTCTGAAGTCCCCACTTATATCCACTCAGGTGGAATCCT
The DNA here is from genome assembly GCA_025447755.1 of Corythornis vintsioides. Taxonomy (NCBI): domain Eukaryota; kingdom Metazoa; phylum Chordata; class Aves; order Coraciiformes; family Alcedinidae; genus Corythornis; species Corythornis vintsioides. Next base: position 102,628 of record JAOEGS010024173.1, read on the forward strand.
TTGAATCCTTTTAACCACAGTAACTTAGCTTCACACTCTGGGCCTGGTGCCTCTAACATTCCCTAGGAGAATGAGAGCAGTGGCTTCAAATCCTTGCCCAGGGAAAGGCCTCGTGTCAACCTCTGATTAGAGCAGTGGAAACCACAGTCCAAACTGAAGCTGGAGTCCAAATTCAGACATACTATGCTGGACTTAAGTACCTACCTTAGTTCACCTTGTGTACCACAATAGGTGAAGTGAATATGGATAGAATACTTTAATAACAGGTTAAATCAAATCAGGATTTAATAGCAGGAATTGCAAACAGATCTCATTCTCAATCCTTGAACTATACTTCCAGTTATTAAAGTGACACTACTTATCTAAATCATTTTCCCTCAGAGCTCTTCAAAGGAAGCACATAAAGAAACAAAAATCTCCTTAGCTAGTTCACTTTCCTTAAGAGGTCTGTCTCTCTTCATACCTGAACTCCCATCAGTTCCTGGATGGCCAGCATCCCCAGGTCTCCCACGTATATCAGAAGGAACAGAAGCTCCAGGTGTTCCTGGCAAGCCAGGCAGTCCCATAGGACCAGGGGGTCCTAGAATAAGAAATACAAAGTGAGAGAGTGTACCCAAAGCTCTTTGTGATCTTCACAGACACAGAAAAGAAATAGTTGCTGAGTAGAATTTACGCTGAGGGCAAAAAAGAGACATCTCATTACACAAGAAGATTGACTATGTTCTGCTGTTCAGGAGAGGCACAGACACTAAGAACTGGGCACCAGCTGTTTCTCAAGTATATAGCCACAACACAGATGTAACATTTACCTGGCACAGCACTAACCACCTCTCTGGCTTCAGAAGTTCTCTTAGGTAATTCTGCTGACCACACAACCCATTCACCTGAGCCACAATACATCCTGCTGGGCTCCCACAGCATCAGTATTTACCCATGTCTCCTGATGAGCCTTTTGGTCCTGGGAATCCTAGAGGTCCTCTGCCCAAGCCTGGAGAACCTTCTTCACCCTTTTGACCTGGGAGACCTGCAGGGCCTTTCAGTCCAGCTTCACTCAGACCTAATTAAACATGGTTAATAAAGATATATTAATAAAGATACTGAGAGAGAAGCATATGACTGTTCTGCTCTTCCCACAAGCTCTTGTCACTCCTGTGACAGGATTTGCCTGCCAGACTTTACTCCGTGTCTCTCAGGAAGAAGCAACACAGACATAAGCTTCTGGTCTTTAAATAAGTTAGTGGGCTTCATGCTCCAACACAGAGAGATCAGTTTGCACAGACTGCTGCAGAAGACACATAGAAGCTCAAGTGGTGCAGTGGCTCCCAGGAAGAGCCTGCTAAGGGTAAATTCTCTGGTAAGAGTAAATACTAAGCAGCTCTCACAGATAAGAAAATTGTGGAGGATCTGAATGCTGTAAATCATTAACTTCCAATAGAGAGTGTTTTAAACAAAGAAAACACAGGGTTGTCTATTTTCACGCATAAGTTGTCTGCTACAAATTGTAAGAGCTGCTATACAAGGTGACTGTAATTAAACAAATCTTTTTGGAAAGGTCTTTACCTCTTGACATTTAGTAAAACAGTGTTGGCAAAACAGAAGCACATTCTATTTCATATGGTAAAAACTATGAAAAATCCAGAAAAAGCTTCCCAGAAGCACAATCCAGAATCTAAGCAAAGAAAACAGCTGCTGATTTTACTGATGTCTTTCTTGAGCTTCACATAGTGGGAAGCTATGGAAAGCAGTAATGAAACATACCATTGCTAAACCCAACTCAAAGCAAACATGTGATGCTGCCCTGCTAAAAATCAAACATCCATTTGAAATGGAAGAGTTTTATTATTTCATTCATTCAACTTTCCAGCAGTGACACAGTCCTTCAGGAATGCAAGGACAGCCATCTCTAGAAAAGCCTCTTCACAGGCTGCATCCTATTCTTACTGGTGTCAAAGAAGACTTTGTTAATGCATGTTGAATATCCTGAGGTTTTTCTTTGGATTATAATTAAATTCAGAACTGGGTAAAGTAGGGGAATTTTGAGGGGAACACTGTTCTCACAATAGACCAGTACATCAGTTCCCCAGTGATGACACTGACTCTACACATTACCTGGTGTTCCAGGAGAGCCTTTTGTGCCTGGCAAGCCATTCAGACCATTTAGACCTGGAAATCCATGAAACCCTGAAGAGACAGTGGAACACATAAGTGATCAAACAGGCAAATAATCTAGTTAGGTAGAAATGCATAAGGTGTTTCATGGAGACTACAACATGTATGAGAAATCTAACACACAGAGAGGGGAACATAGTATGTAAAATCTTCCTTCACACAGCCCCCTTGACAGAGACTCATCCCCCTGCTCTCATGCCCATCAGTGATCCCAATCCAGTGAGAGCCTTTCCCTTTCCAGCCATTCCTCATTTCCAGCAGCTGGTGCCTGTGCTAAGGTTGCAGAGAAATGAGCTGGTTTCCCATGTGCAGCTGGCCCACACTTGAGAGTGCTGCCTGTCTGCTGTGATACACCAGCCTGAAACACTGCTTTTCTGACCCAGTTTTTCCCCCATGTGCAGGCTCCAGATATACCTTTAGGTCCTGCTGCCCCACGAGATCCAGGGAATCCGACAGATCCTGGCTGCCCTGGAGGTCCTGGTGGCCCAGGGATTCCTCTCAGCCCAGCATTCCCAGGGATTCCTAAAAACAAGCAGAAAAATGTTCCTATCTTGCACATCCAGGCTGGAACAGCTCACTGCTCCACCTTACAGCTTCTGTTCCTATCCTTCTGCATAGGCTTGGCTCTAGAGAGGGAACAGAAGTGATGCAGTGGAGAACTGTAGAGCAGCCTTGCCCACATGCAGCTGCAAAGAAGCTGCTACTGCTTGTGCCTAACTGAGGTCTTTCCTGGGAAAGGAATTCCTTTAGGTTTCCACTGTGCAGGATTTGTCAGCCTTCTTGCTTAAGCCTCAGCTGTGACAGGCCAACCAGAGCTAAGGGAATAACAAGGTGAGGTTGTTCTCCAGTCACACCATGAACTGCAGAACTCAGATGCCCAGTACCTGCTGGTCCTTCTGGGCCAAGATCTCCAGGGCCACCTTTGAGTCCATTCACCCCAGTGTTTCCTGGGTAGCCTGGTTCACCCTTGAGTCCTTCTCTCCCTCTCTCCCCTGAAAGGACAAGAACAGAGAGCATGCTGGAGCACAAATCAAACTGGAGGAAGGTGTGATGAGAATGAGAAACACATTATGTTGAGGCTGCAGCACTTGTGTCTGCTTAGCCATGGTCTGGGCCCTGAGCTGGACTCCCTGGATGTCAAATATCAGTGCAAATTCACAAGTCCTTCCTCAAGAAGTGAAGTGGGACTGAGCTGCTCTTGGACATGCTCATTATCATCCAGATTTATGCCCCACCTCGGGCAGACTTCTCAAATCTCACTTCAAGGAGAGGACTCAAGTATTTAAATATATAAATAACAAAAATACCCAAATTAGGCAATGCTATCTTGTTTCATCTCTAGTATTCTGCAGTCTTCTAGTGAGCACTCAAGGGCTACTTTACCTGGGAACCCTGGGTCCCCTCGCTCTCCTTTTGCTCCAGTGATGCCAGGAATGCCAACAGCCTCTCCATGATCACCTGGAAGAGAAAGACAAAGTGGGAAGCCATTCCCTAACTGCATGTGGGGAGCAGTTTTCAGAGCTACTCAATAGCCTTGTTCATAAAAACAAACCTTGCCTATGCTTCAAATCCCTGAAGCAAACAAAGAAGATGCACCTGAGTTTGCAAATGCTTATAAACAGTAATGGATGCAAATTTACTCATGTAAATGCATGATAAGACAAATATTTATGGGTAATTCAACAACATCCTGCCCTTTACAGTTATAACACAAGGAGATGAGAGAGGAAGATGCCTCTCATACTGTCCAACATGCTTCATGCACTGCTGTGGCCAAACTTTCAAAGGACCATAAAGTCATTTAGGTTGGATCTGGTCTCATCTGGATGAAGCCCCTTACAAGGGGATGTGTACTTTGGAGCAAGCACACCTAGAGAGCAATGGACACTTCTGGAACACTACTCATTCATTTTAGCCATGAATATTAGGACTGTGTGTACTGAAGGACCATGCACACTCTGAAAGATTTCTTACCCTTTGGACCAGGAAGGCCAATAGGTCCTGGGAATCCAACTGTTCCTGTGATACCATCTGAACCCTGAAAAAAAACCCCAAACAAAACAAAACAGCTTTTGCTTTTTATTCTTGCTGTTATAAGTATGGGTCATAAAGGATAAGAGGTTGCACAGATGTAGGAAGAAATACTATCCACAGTGTCACTGAACAGTTATGAGCTAAACAAAAAAATCCTACCAGCATCTGCTGCTTTGCAGCAGAAGGAGCAATGGAAACACAACATTTTCCTAAGAGAACTTAGAGAAGATGGAGATACTTATGAAGGTATTTACCCTCTCTCCTGGCATTCCTGGAAATCCTATGATACCATGTGCACCCTTCTGTCCTGGCAGCCCAGGCTGTCCAGGGGGACCAGGGAAGCCTGGGTCACCATGAAGACCTCTCTCTTTGCTTGCTGACCCAACTGGACCAGGGAGACCAGGCTGGCCACGGCTTCCTAGGATTCCTTTATCACCTGGGTTATAGAAGAGTGCAATTTCACAATACAGCTCATTTAGGCCAATCTTGCAAGAATGTGAATGGCAGCACAGAAAATGGTGATACTGCTGGTGCTGGCTAAAGGACAGCCCATGCTCCACTGAGAATAAGCACAGTTACTGAACAACTGGTACTGGCAACTAACTACAATGTTGTGAAATACCTCTAGGTCCAGGGAATCCTGCAAGTCCAGCTAAACCAGGATCTCCTTTGTCTCCTTTGAATTGAAGTGCCTGTTCTGAAGGCCCAAGAATGGGAAGACCAGGTGGACCTACATCACCTCTGTCACCTGAAAAAATAAGAAGACAGAAAATCATGGAAAATACTCTAACAGAGAAAGGGTGTAACACTAGAAGCTGGGAGACAAAACCATAACTTTCAGGTCTCCTGATGTGAATTTATCAGTAAGTACTCAGCAGCTTTGGCAAACAGGCCAAAGTATTTAAAAAGGCAGAAAAGAACACAGTATTTAGAATATTAAATACACACACATCTCAGAAGAGGCTCCTAAGTCACTCTGCTGCACAGCCAGCAAAAGCCTTCCAGCTGTTTCTCACCTTTTTGACCTTGGAGTCCCACAACCCCAGGGATCCCTTTTCCTCCAGCTGTGCCAGGAGCTCCTTTAAACCCATTCACCCCAGGGACACCAGGCAGGCCTGGCATGCCAGGGAAACCAAGCAGGCCAGAAGAGCCTTTCTCGCCTGCATAAAAAAGTTGAGAAAGAGAAAGAAGAAGTTAGTGTTCTCTGGTACAGTGCACAGCCACCTAGCTGGTAGGTACAGGCAGCATGGGGCTGGCCAACCACCCAAATCTAAGTAGTAAAACATCAAGACACAAGCACAGCCACTTCTCTCATGGGTCTCTACTCATGATACCTTCAACCAGCACTTTCAGTTCACCTCTGAGAGCCCAGTCCTGCTTCCACTGCAAGAGCAAATCCCAATCAATTCCCAAGAGAGCACATATAGTTACAAAGCTCTACTGCACTGCCTAAAGCAACACAGAGTTCTCCAAGTAACCAATTGCTGTACTGTTGTGTAATCTCCACATAGATTGCTCATTTTTATTTCCCATTTGGCTTACACTTGATTCTCTCCCTTCTATAAATTTCAATCACTGTTCCTCATCTCTTCCAATTTTCTTGTCCTTCTATCATGATTTACACAGTCCTTTGTCCAGAAGGGCCCAAGTCCTTTAAGGTAGATCTCCTTCTGGACATGGTATCATAATTAAATCCCTCATTTATGATTCGTAACTCAGCAGCAAAACAAAGGCATTCCAACAGTAGTTGGGAATTCATTCCCTTCTGATAAGTTTGGCCTAAAATCAGTATTAACAAGGGTTTGTGGTTTGTAGTTTGTTTTGTTTTTTGTGGGCAGTGATCTCAGATTGAACACATACCTTTTGGCCCAGAGAAACCTGGGCGTCCATCTTGACCAAAAGGCCCAGGTGACCCTATGAATCCTCTTTCCCCAGGAGATCCTGGAGTACCATCAAGTCCTGGGAAGCCTTTCATACCAGCAGGGCCCTGTGGACCTACATCCCCAGTCAAGCCTTTGGTTCCAGGAAGTCCTGAATCAATACAAGAAAGAACTCATTAGATGATGTCACACAAACACAAGGACCACTTGGGGACAGCTTCCCAAACTCTTTGAGCACAGCATTGTTTTCAGTATGACAAATGGACCTCATGGCACATGCAGCCTACTAGAAAGCATAAAGCTTAGAATTGCAAAAGCATTAGTCATCTAATAATACAATACCTATGAAGAGGGTTACTGCCTACATCACTACACAACTGGCAAGAGTGAAACCCCTTATGAGAAGTATCCAGTTTTGTCTCCTTTACCAGACCCTAAACTCTAGAGCACCAGTCTTACCTTTATCATCAAGGCAGCCAAACCAGAATGGGCAACATCATTAATGCCAGCTTCTGCTACCTACCCCATCCTCTGGGTGAACCAGAGATCACTTAGAGAGGCTTTTTTTTACAAGTCTTTTCCACCTCAGCAGTTAAAATGTTACTTCTTGCAAGAAAATTGCTCACTAAGGGAACAAGCTTCTGATTGTCACGAAACCAACATAATGTACATTGGTTTTGCCTCTAAATATTGCAGAATGTTTCTAGCTGAAGCTTTGTAATGGTTTAAAGTTTTAAATAAAGGCTCGAACCACTGAAATCAGAATGCTCAGATCCAAAGTGGTAGAAAAATCAGGTGGCTTCTGAAAAATAGCATTTGCAGCAGCAGCATCCAATACACAAGTTTTGTTATATTCAGGGCTTAAATGTTTTAAGCTACAACCCAGTATTTTTTAAAGTAGAAGAGGAAAATGGCTGCTTTATTTCAGAAGACAAAAGAAAACACACACACTTAAACTTTGTACATTTCCTTAGAAGCTTCAGGCTTTGTCACTGTCTGAGCATTCTCACTACAATGGTTCTTTGCCTTCTGGTTTATTAGCAATAATAAGGGGTGTCACCTATAGTCAATGCCATTCTTGTAGCATTAAAAGCTAGGTTGTTAGTCCATGAGCTTTTATGCTACACTGCATTTTCTCACCTTGACAGCCTATGTGAAGAACCCATTACCAAACAGTGTGACATCAGAAATGGAGAGTTGATGATAAATGGAATAGAAACATGGTGAAGGAAAAAACAGACAAAATATGTGAACAGAAAGAACAAGGGTACCAAAGAAATTAATGATTCAGAGAGACTACAGCTGCAAAAAAAAGTTGTGATTTGGAGCTTATCATCCTAGGTTTTGAGAATAGTTGAGGCAAAGTTATATATGGCACACAGGTCAAAAATGTAAAATAATGGAGACAAAAGAAATGTTAACATCAAATTAAAAGGAAAAAAAACCAAAACAAATCAAACCAAAGCAACAAAAATCCATGATTTTCATCTGAAATGATGCTGCTGCTTTCATTCATTTCTTGTCACTGTGCCCCAGCACTGTCAGTCTGCATGTGAGAACAGTGAGTTCTGTCACAGCCCATTCTGAGTCTCAGGTCCCTCTTTGCTGGGTTCTCAAGTCTTGCATGCACTGTTATCATGAAAGACTTTAGTCAGTGCAGCTTGAGAGATACTGCTATGTAAAAATGGTGGGGTTTTCCTTCCCCTTAAAATGAAGGGAAATAAATTTCTCTTCTGTCCCAGTGAAGAGAAAGAGAAGATTTAAGTGCTTGTTCTGAGAAAGCCAACCATCTTTCAATCCATCAGTCACATTTCAAACAACCTCATATATTAGAAATGAATTGTCATGAAAATGGGAAATGAAGATTAGTCAATGACACAGCCAGCATGTAAGGCCAGAGATGTTATAAATATCAAGACATTTAAGATGCTCCCTCCTATCTTCCTGCTGTACCTCTTACAGCTTTAAGGCACGACTTCTAGACAGGAGTGGTGCAGCAGTCAGGAGGCACCATGCTCACATTCTGCTCTCTGTCAGCCTCACCAGCAGTAGGAGCTCACTCCAGCACATGCCAAACCTCTCCCACACTTCCTCAACATCACAACCTTCAACTTTGCTACTTTCTGCACATGAAGACATTACATACCTGGTGCTCCTGGCTGGCCAACTGACCCCAAGGGTCCTGGTTTTCCCTTAATGCCAAAAGGGCCTCCAGGGCCAGGAGGTCCCCGCAGTCCAGGGACACCCGAATACCCTGGATGACCCTGCTCGCCTTTAATACCTAGGAGGCCTGGTCTTCCCTCTAAGCCTGGGAACAGAGAGGTGGGAGGTTACACAACAAATAAAATTAACAGCTTTCATTAACAAGTGAGTTTTAATAAAAGCCTTTGAGTTGCATTAGATTCTAAGAGAAAACTGGAAAACAGCCACCTGTGAGCAGCTCGGAGAACTGCTAACATGGGATCTTAAACAGATTGGGAAGGGAAGAGATTTTTGAAAGAGCAACAGTTTGATATTCCCAGAAATGAGCAGCACCAGTGCTTACCTGTTGGTCCTGGAAATCCAAGATCACCTGTAAGCCCTTTATCACCTGGGAGTCCAGGTCGGCCACGCTCCCCCAGGGCTCCACTCTCAACACCAAACACATCTCCAGGAGCTCCTTTCAGTCCAGCTAAGCCTGAAGCACCCATTTTCCCAGGTAAACCATCTGTTCCATCCAGTCCTGGAAGTCCTTGTGACCCTTGCTCTCCTCGAGGCCCAGGGAAGCCTTAAAGAGAAAACCAGTAAATGTCACTTAGCAGTACAGGATATCTGCTTCCAATAACATCTCTAACAAAATCAACATGTTCCAAATTTCCATGTAAGAAAAAATTGTTTAGAAATTTGCTGTACGTTTCAGTACTGAATTAGAAGCAATAATTGATGACAGAAAGTGATGAAACTGTTTTAAACAGTTAAAATACCCTTTCATGTTATTCTTCCTTTCTAAAAAAAAAAGAGAAAAAAAAAAAGAAAAAAAGAGAAAGGAATACTTTAGGACTATAGGGGAGCTGCAGCTAGTTGCAGCTTTGCAAGCTTGGTTTCACTAGATGGCAGATTAGGCAAAAAGGACAAAAAAGGAGGAAGATGGACATGTCATGCTGCAGAACAAGCAGTATCTCACTACCAGTATCAACCACAAAAGCTGCAGAGATTTCTATTCATCACAACTTTCTTATTCTGTCCTCTATGTCAGACAACTTCTGGCACTGGGAGTCAGCACAGACTGGTAGCCTTGGTACAAGGAGGACTGGGAAGTACTTTCCCCGTACCAAGCAGACACTTGCACTGCTGTGTGGATGTGTCACACTGCTCAGGGGTTGTGTCAGGAAATCAGTGACCCCATAAAGATGACATTCCTCCTTTAGTGTGGTGAAAGGTTAAGAGATTTCTTCAGCCACATCCAGAGAAACCTGATGGATAGACAGTAACCTACCTTTAGGAATCTTCCCTCACCACCTCTGTTTCTTGCTTTTTATTGACACAACAATCAGAAATTCCCACAGCTAAAAGGAGTCCAAACACTGTGTATAACACATCTTTACCAGAGTGCCACAGGGCTTCAAACAAATTTTACACTAAACTTGTAGTTAACCTCAACTGCAGCAAAGAACAAGTCAGTGCTCTCTGGAGAAAGAAATGATGTTTGTTGACTTGTTTGCTTCCCACAGTGATATAATACTGTAATATGCAAGTATCTTGAACATTTGTTTTCTTTAAAGTGAACTAGAAGGTCAGACAAATCCTTTGATAAAATATTGTACACTTCATCAAACAATAAAAAGATCTCCTGTAACCTCCCTCTTACCAGGTTCTCCTTGCAAGCCCATTATTCCTGGAGATCCTGGTTGCCCTTTTAACCCATGTAATCCAGGCTGGCCTGGAATGCCTGGAAAGCCTTTGTTGCCTTTGGGACCTAAGGGTAAAAACATATTAATAAATAATATTAATCAATGAATACTGGGAGATAAAACCCAAGAAAATAGGATCAGATCTTTTCTGCAAAGCTGGTGTTGAAAACATTCACTGGATACCCAGTTTCAATAAAATCTCAAAGCTATGGCTGCTTCATCAGCTACATAAACAGAGGAGGAGAAGGTTTGTGTTCAAAGGCTGCTTGAAAGGGAAAAAATGGTGCAGTTTTTATGCTCTCCAAAGGGATTTAACATAAGTCTCTTTGGAAAGAAAGAAAAAAAAAGAATATTGTTCTGGAATAACTACCACTCAGAGATTATTTAGCAGGTATTCTCTTGAGGAACAGGTGCTTTTTGTAGTCAGGCAGTGCATTACAGCCAGCCTGTGTCCCTACCTGGTAATCCTGGGAAGCCGGGAGTCCCGGGGGGCCCGTACGCTCCGGGAACCACACAGGGCAGGGTGACACCTACAACAAAGAAACACTGATGCTGCACAACAGGAACATTGAGCATACAGGTGAGGACTGATATACAGATCCATAGATGAGTGGCTATGAGAGAAATTCTGTACATCAAACACTGATGACAGCTCTAATACCTGATGTTAAAGTCATTTGAGGCATTGTCTGGTCTCATCCCTACTGCTGACTTACTGCATGACCAGCTAAAGGCAGCAGCTACTGCTGTGAGCTGCTTGTAGCATGATGTCCATGGCTTCCACTGGTCCTCCAATGAGACCACATGGCTTAAAAATGTATTAGCAGCAAAAAAGACTGACAATTTGAAGTCACATTCACACAGCGACAGTAATGATTGTTGCAAAACTAATTCAATAATAAATATGTCTCTTTGCTTCAACACTGACTGTGAGAATAGGGGGTCTCAAAATGACATAAGCCAGGACAAAAACTCATAAAGTAACCCAATACCTGAACGATGGATATTTCACATGAGGATAAATGAAAACCAAACAGGACTGTTTCCTTGTGTGCAAAATGATGTAAGCAAGGCTTAGTGTAAAAACTACATAATCAAAATGTAGTGTTCCCCAGCTATTTAGTACCCTACATTCTCACAGCTTACACAATATTATCAAGGAAATTAAACCATTATGAAACCATGATGTCAGACATAAAAGCAAAATATAGGCAGTTCCAACATTTCTGAGGTAAAATCAGTCTAGTTTTTATAAATTACTAAGACTTTTCCAAACCAAGCCTGTTTCAGTCTGCACATGGCCTGAACTTGAGCAAAACTTCTCAGTGGTGCCTTTGACGTGGTAACTTCAGTAGGTCAGTCCCTTTTAAGCATCCTTCCTCATTTTCATGATAAGGCCTTTCAATCTGGGCAGTGTAAGAAATCATTATTTCTAACACCCACCCACATTTAATATTAGACGAAGCTTAGAACATCAAAGGGTCTTTTAATGTATGCAAATGATTTCCCTGTGTGGAGGGAGGGATGCATTCACCAGTTTTCTTACACATCTTTATGGAGGTGCAAACTGCACTGGCTAATGACTTATTCCCACTTTCCCACATGTTTTGACTATAGATGCTCTTGTACAAAGGACCATTCACTGTTAGCAAAGCTTTGATGCAGTGTTCATAATAAGCTGGCTTCTGATGTGCTCCGCAGAGTTCACATCATGCACAGAGCATTTTACTTGTACTTACCTTACAATGCAATTTTAATTTAGTGGATTTTGTGAGAGACAATTTACCAAACAAAGATGTAAGCATTCATAGCTATGAATTAGTAAAGCTTTGAGCATTTAGCATGTGACTTGAATTGGAAAAAAAGCTTATGCAGGCTGTTCCAGGGGGACATTAATGCTTGCTGTCTCCTCACCCCATAACAACCACCCAGCATGACACTGATGTGAGGTAACATGCCATCCAGCATGTCTGTGCAACCTTCCCACTGCTGTTCTGGCCTAGTTCTCAACCTCCTGCCAACTCCTCCTACTGCAGTGGTCTTGCCACCAAGGTTTTTGAACTCAAAACATCAGTTTTTTAGTCCAGAAATATATGCAACAGTATTACGTATTGATTCTGCATTATTGAGAATAGTAGAATTATGAACCTAGAAGCCTAAGTACAGATAAAATGGAAATACACTGAAAACCAGCAGCAGCAAAGGAAAATATTGTTTATCTTAAATCATATTTAAGTGGCTGACCTGGAATCAAGCCATTGGGACTAGCTCTCTGCAGTCATTTTGTTATGAAAACATTTTCCATCAACATTTAGACATAAGACTTTCCATGTAACTTGCTCTGAACTTTAGGAAAGAATATAAAACATCATAGATGAAACACTATAAAACCTGTATTTACTGACTTTATCACTTGTCATTATGTTATGCTTTAGGTACATATAATGACATACTGACTGAGCCCAACTGTAGTACATCAGGAAGCAAACAACCCAGAACTGGTTGCACCAGTTATAACTGAACTCCCTGACTGTCCTGACAATGTCTCATTCATTAACTCCTGCTCATACATACAATGTACTACAGTTTCTTCTTTAAAAAAAAAAATCCAAAGCTCTTATTTCAATAATAGTGCTAGTTCTGAAAACTGATTCAGAAGTCTCAGATAGTCATGAGTTACTATTTTTACCTGGACATTGAAGTAGGCTGTGCTTTTGAAAAACCTAATTTTATCAATCTTCCTAACTACCTTGGGTGTAAAAGGGTTCTCCAGCAATAGTCAGTGAGTAGCTCCATCCAACACTCTTAGTATTTGAGTACTATTTGAGTATTTGTGATCAGTATCTGTGTCTTCCTGAGCACTTGAAAAAAATGTGACTGCTGTGTGAGTACTGGTGAGCACACAAACCAGTTTCAACTTATTTAAAGAGCAATGGAATCTTCTGGCCTGGTTAAAAGCAGAGCAGTAAGTTAAGTGCCATTTGACTAACAGCAGCTTTGCACCTTTTCAAAGAGCAGACCCAGTAACACCTACCTGGAGGGCCTGGGAGACCTACTTGCCCTGGAAACCCATCCATTCCTGGGTCACCTGGTGGCCCACGGACTCCACTAGGACCTGGATATCCAACTCCAGGAGAACCAGTTTCTCCACGATGGCCCTTGGAGCCGGGTACTCCTGGCAGTCCTTTTTCACCTGGGAAACCCAGCCCACCATCACCCTGTGCACAGCAGAGACAGTTACAGCACAACATCAGAGATAAGAAGAATACACACCACTAGCCTGTGAACAAATGTTTGGTCAGTTCTATGGAAGGTTCAGATCAGCCTGGGAAAGTACATGGAAACCACTGTAAATGATCCAAAAGTATATCCATCAAAATGCAGGAAAACTCAGTGGCTATTAGAAATAAGATTTTGTTTTGTAGTCACTGCAACTTAACTATTATATATTCTGAAAGAGATCTACTTTCTTTTTAATTAAAAATACTCTGGCATGATTTTTCTGTTCAAAGATCTGATTCATAATTGTGCTGATCCTGGCTTTATCTTCTAGGACACAGCATGAACCAGCATTTAGGGTGTACCCCACTACTGGAAGGTTATCTTTTGACTGGGTAGCCAGGACATAATTAGTACCAACTATGAATCCTGACCAAGACAAATTTATGCTCAGGGACTGTGAGCTTTTTATGCATCTGGAGAGTTACCACAAGGCTAATCAGGACTAGCAACCTGGGCCTTTCTATTTTTCTCTGCTTCTAATCCCATTCTGAAACACTGCTGCTATACTAGTCTGAACTTACTGGAGGGCCTGGTGGGCCTGGCAAGCCTGGAAGTCCATCTCTGCCAGGGGTTCCTGGGATGCCTGAAGGTCCTCTGGGTGCTGTTGCACCACGGTCCCCACGAGCACCTTTGCCTGTTCCATAGGATGAATCCCCTTTTTCTCCCTTAATGCCTGGAAGACCTTGCTGACCAGCCAAAGCCTAGTAATCAACAGATAAAAAAACCAACCAAGCAAACAAAACAAACAAAAAATCAGGAACAGGAACATCAGTGAAGAGGCTTTGCTTCTTAAAAATATCCTGTGAGGACAGGACACAACAACTGGGGTTAAAAAGTCTCCAAAGGGTTTCCTACTGATACATTACACTTAAAACCAAACACACCAACCAAAAGCACTGGAATATTTTCAAAAGTTTCAATCAAGTCACTACAGCTTTACAGTGCCAAGCCAAACCCTGGTACATAGCAATATAGTGACAGCAATCTTGGGTGGCATGTGGAAACATGACATTACTCATGATACAACAGGACACAAATATTGTATCTTGCTCCCCACTACTTGTTGTGCTGCATAAAGATTCTCTGAAGACAAA